>JADBJO010007742.1:72500-95000 GCA_016801955.1 Conus betulinus
GCAGTTGCCTGTTCTGGAGTACCACCCCGTTTTGTTCCAGAGGGTCTGTCTGGCAGCTGACTGAACATGATCGACTTGGCATAACACTAGGTCGTCCATCACGCTATTGAAAGTGTCGTAAGGAAGGGAGTGTAAGCTTTGCGCGCGCGCGCGCACACACACACACACACACACACACACACACACACACGCGCGCACGCACGCACGCACGCACGCACGCACGCACACACACACACACACACACACACACACACACACACACACACACACACACACACACACACACACACACACACACACACACACCACCGTCCACAGTGTAGCTACACTCATGTCTCCCGTCCCCAGCCCACCCCTCCTCAACCACTTCCACCAATCCCAACCCACACATATAACTATGTCTAGAAGAAGAAAAAGAAAGGTGAAGGAGAGAGAGACAGAGGCAGACAGTCCAAGATAAACAGACAGACAGACAGACTGAAAAAAAGAAGTAATAGTGAGTTCTGGTGCTAGCAGAAGCCGGAGAGACACCTTGCAAGGACTGATAATCAGGGAAATGATGTTTTCTCTTGAAATCACTTTAACCACAGTGTCTCGGAAAAAACCATGATCCTTCAGTAACAACCTGGGACAGGCTCTATACCACGTCCGATCTCATCACGCAAAGTCTTTGTGTGTGTGTGTGTGTGTGTGTGTGTGTGTGTGTGTGTGTGTGTGTGTGTGTGTGTGTGTGTGTGTGTGTGTGTGTGTGTGTGTGTTTGTCTGTCTGTATGTCTGCCTGTATGTCTGTCTGTCCTCCTGTGTCCACGTTTCCTCCCGTATCCTCTTTTACCATTCTGCTTTCCTTGTGTCTTCCTTTACGATTCTGCTATATTCTCACATCTTCATCTATCATTCTGCTTTCCTCCTATGTCGATTTTACTGTTCTGCTTTTATTCTGTTCAACTTTTCGCCATTTTGTTTTTTCTTCCCGTGTCCCCCTATATCATTCTCCTTTCCTCTCATGTTCACCTTTGCCACACTCTTTTTCTTTGATGTCCCTCTTCACCAGTTCCCATTCCTCTCTCGTGTCCTCCTTCCCCAATTCCCTTTCCTCTTCTGTTCTTTTCCGTTGTCTTTTCCTGTCATTCCACCTTCCGCCATTCTATTTCACTCTAATTTCCTCATTTAGTATTCTCTATTTCTCTCGTCGTCTGTCACATTTTTTATTTCCTACCGCGTCCTCCTTTACCAACCTTCTTTTTTTTCCTCTCGTATGTCCACCGTTACTATTCTAGATTCTCATGTCCAGCTTTACAGCTGTTCTCCTCCTTTCTGCTATCATCCTTTTTCCATTGTCTTTCCGTGCCATGTCCTCTTGTACCTTTCTCTTTTTTCTTCATGTCCTCCGTAGCCATTTTACTTTTATAACATGCCTTCCTTTATCAGGCTTTTTTCTACACGAAGTCATGTCATTTTCCTCCACGTTCTTCTCGTTCTCGTTCACGTTTTCATTTTGTGTAATCCTCCTCTCCCCGAGTGTCCCTTCTCCTTTACCATCCCCCCCCCCTCCCCTCCCCTTCCTCACGCCACCATTTCCTCTTTATTACCATTCACATTTCCCCTCATGTTATCCCTTGCCATACCTTCCTCACATGCTGACCTTCACCAAATCTTCCTTCACACGTGTCCTCGGCCTTGTCTCCCATACCCCCAGTACCATTCTCGGTGATTGTCATGTCATCTTAGTATTCTTTACACATCCTCCTCTGTCGCCGTCCTCGTTGATCGGCATGTCTTTTACTATCGTCGTTGACTGGCGTATCCTTCACCATTCTTGTGGCCATTCTCGGTGAAGGACACGTATCGTCCTTCACCATTCATCCTTTGCAATGTATATTTTTTTACGTTGACAGACCTATCCTTTACCATTCTTTTACGTTGATCGATATATCCTATCCCTTTCTCGTTTGCTGGTATATCCTTTACCATTCTCGTTGACTGAAATGTCCTTTACCATTCTCGTTGACTGAAATGTCCTTTACCATTCTCGTTGACTGAAATGTCCTTTACCATTCTCGTTGACTGAAATGTCCTTTACCATTCTCGTTGACTGAAATGTCCTTTACCATTCTCGTTGACTGAAATGTCCTTTACTGAGCTTCACAACTGGCATATCCTCTGCCATTTTAGTTAACTGGCATTTCTTTTACCATTCTTATTTACTGGCTTATCCCTTACCAAATGTTTAAAAAGAAAGTATAATTAGCCCACCAGACAAAAGGGACGAACAAATTACAAGACATATCCCATGCCATTTTCGCTAACTGGCTTTTTTTTTTTTACTAGTTTCATGGACTGGCTTGAATTTTGCTCTCTTTTTTTTTTCATTCACATACCACATACCATTCTCGTTGATTGCCATATCCTTCACTTTTTTCTGACATATCCTTTAGCTATTCTCGCAGACACATTCTTTGACCATTTTCATTGACTCATATGTCCTTCTTTTTACAATTTTCGGGCTCCCAAGCACATCAAAGTGGGAGAAATGGAGCAGGGGCGGATCAGTTCGGCCAGAGGGCGAGGAGACGGGTGGGGGAGAAGATAGGGGTGTGTGTGTGGGGGGGCAACTTCAGTGCAGAGGGGTGGGAAATGGTGAGGTGGGGTAGGGTAGCTGTGGACGGTGTGTGTGGAATATCTGCACACCCAAACTGAAGGTCGGAGGATGGGTGGGTGGGGTACGGGGTAAAAATGATTTTCTAGGGAAGGGTGGAGGAGTGGCATGGCTCAGATGAAGAGGGGGGGGGGAGAGAGAGAGAGAGAGAGAGAGAGAGAGAGAGAGAGAGAGAGAGAGAGGTCTAGGAAGACGTCTCCCTGGCAACCGCGCAAAGCAAATGGGTGACTGGCCCCAGAACTTTATTACCTCCCTTGTATGGGGATGTAATGCGGAGGGGGGAGAGAGAGAGAGCGAGAGAGAGAGAGAGAGAGAGAGAGAGAGGGTACAGAGGGGGTATCTTTTGATTTTTCCCCCATGTTTGAGTATGGATGTGGAATGGGGAAGTGGGAAACGAGAAGGGGGCGGAGGAAGAGGAAGGTCCGGGGGGCCGATGTAACCCTCCCATCACCCTAACCCGCCCATGCTGAGAACCTGCGATATACGTCATACCCGGACGTTCTTCATTGGACTTCCTAACGATTGACCAGTGGATGGGAGGGAAAGAGGAGTGGAAGGTAGGGGGGGGGGAGGGGGG
Source organism: Conus betulinus (assembly GCA_016801955.1). NCBI lineage: Eukaryota > Metazoa > Mollusca > Gastropoda > Neogastropoda > Conidae > Conus > Conus betulinus. The sequence continues at coordinate 75,734 of JADBJO010007742.1, forward strand.
GGCAGGGGTCTCGCTCCTTGCTGGGACGGCTGACTGGTTGAAAGAGGGTTTGATGTGCGAGTGATGAGGACTCCACAAAGAGGTCTGAACGGCAGTACAGGCGGGCCTGCCGCTCGATATCCTAAATGAGTATTGACTCTAAACGGCAGAGGGAGGAGGAGCGTTGGACAGGAAGGGGGGGGGGGGGGGTTAGGGGTGGGAGGAGGAGGTAAGTGAAAAGGGTAGAGAGGATGGGAAAGGGTGTGTTTTTTTTTAATTATGTGAATATGAGATGAGTTATGAGAGAAAAAGGGAAGACAAACAGAAGGGAGAGTGAGAAGGGACGGGTGAGAGAGAGATAGAGACAGACAGACGGAGACAGACATGAAGAAAGACTGACAGACAGATAGAGAGCATACATGTGAAGAAAAGGGAGATAACGATGTAACTTACCAGAAATAGGAATACGTCATTTGTTTCCAGCTGAGAGAGAGAGAGAGAGAGAGAGAGAGAGAGAGTACTGAAATGGAAGGTACCAAAATTACTATACATGCGCATACGTTACGGAGTGCGCGCGCGCGCGCGCGCGCGCGCGTGTGTGTGTGTGTGTGTGTGTGTGTGTGTGTGTGTGTGTGTTACTTCCATTAAACCTCTCTCTCTCGCTCTCTCTCTCTCTCTCTCTCTCTCTCTCTCTCTCTCTCTCTCTCTCATTTTTTTTCTACCAGGGCAGCGTGTCTACAGGCGATACCCCCTTTAATGGACTATGCACTCTGGACCCAAAAGAAAAAAAAATGGTGATCGGAGTGATGACAGAAGACTGGGTGCGAGGGTTAGACGTGTTAAAAAAAAAAGAAAGAAAGGGTTAGGGTGGAACCTCAGAACAGGGGTTGGAAAGGGATTAAAGGACACGTCTCGCTAATAAACTACTCGAATCAAATGGATGACTGATGCTGTGACCGCTGTTACCTTTCTGGTGTAGAGGTGAGGACGGGCAGGAGGAAGTAATCATAGCATTGAGCTCCGTAAGTAAAAAAAAAAAAAAGCTGTTTTCCATGTTCTGAGGGGGGGGGAAACGGTTTTCTCCTTCAGGAGATCAGGTTCATGCCGTTATCCCTAAGAATCAGACCTCTTTTTCCCTTACAGGATTCAAACTGTTTTTCGTTTTTGTCGAAATGTTACAACTTTTTCTCTCTTTCCCTTGGGAATAGAAATAATGTTAACAACTGTTGTTTCAGACATCTTTTTTTCTGGAGAAATCAGTAATTATCGTTATGAAAACAACAGCAAAAACGTTTGATCTATGTAGTAATATCAACCAAACCGGTGCGCACGCACTTGTCAGAGAAATAAGGATTATGATTGATTTCCATCTGATTGCCGTTGTCATTAAGATAATGCCTGTTTTCTTCGTGGAAACAGGGATAATATTAACTATCCTTAGAAAATAAGAGAAGGAATTGTAATACTATGGGAAAATAGATTTTAGGATACTGAGGAAATCAGGGAACACACTTACGATCGTGAGGAAAACAAGCGTCAGTCTCAAGAATAACAACTGTTTTCTCTGTTTTCGATGTTTTCTTCAAAGAGAGCAGATGTTACATTGAGGAAAAAACTGCTATTGTTGCCATAAGACGCTCTTCCGCTGCTATAGAAAGTTTCTGTGTGTGTGTGTGTGTGTGTGTGTGTGTGTGTGTGTGTGTGTGTGTGTGTGTGTGTGTACGTCTTTAGCGCCCCCCTCTCTCTCTCTCTCTCTCTCTCTCTCTCTCTCTCTCTCTCTCTCACACACACACACACACACACACACACACACACACACACACTGTGTGTGTGTGTGTGTGAGCGTGCGTGCTTGCGTGTGTGTGTGTGTGTGTGTCTGTCTGTCTGTCTGTCTGTCTGTCTGTCTGTCTGTCTGTATGAGCGTGCGTGCGAGCGTGTGTGTGTGTATGTGGACGTGTTTTAAACCATGTCTGTGTGTGCAAGGAGGGATAAGGAAGGAGAGAACTTGCAAGGCTCAGAAAAAGACGAAGGTCCAGGAGCCGATGTAACCCAATCAAGCTAACCCACCCCTATTGATAATCTGCAGTATGCGTAATACACGGTACTTCTTTCCTTGACTGGTGGATGGGGAGATAGCGGCTCATTGCCCGGGCGGCTGACTAGAAGACAGTGGCGTTGATGTCCGTGTGATGACGGACAGCACGAAGAGGTCTGAAGGGCAGTACAGGTCGGCCTGGATCAGAGTATCTTACAGTTAGTGTCAAGTCCAGAGAGAGAGCATTTCGTCATCTGGTAAAGATCCGAGTTGTGTTCGGAGAGTGGGAGAAAGAGACGGAGGGGGGGGGGGGGGGGGGGGGGGGGGGGGGGGGGGGGGGGGGGGGGGGGGGGGGGGTGAGGATAAACAAGAAAAATAAAAGAAAGAGGGAATGAAGACGGTAGGAGGACAGAGAGAGAGGACGGTTAGTTAGCCAGCCAGACAGACGGACAAACAGACGGACAGACAGACAGACAGATAGACAGACAAAGGACAGGACCACACAGAGAATACGAATGGTTTAGTGTGGTGTAGGCTATCAAGGCCCATTCACGCAAAGGGACCGTGGAGGACTAGGGTGGAGGGGGAATAGGGTAAGGGCGGAGGCTGGGGAGGAAGGGAAGGGGGAGTGAGACACATATACAACATGTGTCAAAAAACACTTGGCCCAATTGACCTTTACAAACGTTCATCGTGACATGGATCCCACATGGCGGTATCAAATCTATTTTGTAAAGGATACCGGGACTGTCAATCACTTCACAACTGTAAAACACAACGGTCACGATGGATCCTGGTGAGGATGAGGTCCTGATTTGGCTCCTTGTAGTCCGCTGGACCCTATAAACACTAACTAACTAACTAACTATCCTGGTGAGGATTTCCTTTCACAACATCTTGCTTTAGGTGGAAGTGGTTTTTTGTTAATTTTGCCGCGGAGGAGATTGTCCAAGCTCTTCCTTCTTTCCTCCGTAGTCGCCATTGTTTTTGTGTAAATGTTGTTTTCTTGGCACGATTCTGTGTGCTCTAGTACATGGTTACTTTCTGTAGTGAGGTGGGCGCAGAGAAATGGGAGACGCCTCCCATTCACTGGTGGCCGCTGTCTGTGCCACGCACGTTTGATGTTCTAACACTCACATTAGTGTTGTGCTTCTGTGTCAGGTAACTGCATCGATTTCGAATCACGTTCTGATGTTTCGCTTTCATGTCCACAGTCTTCGGGATTTCCTGCGTTAAAACACACATGCAAAAGAAATTGTTTCTGTTACGCAGTTTCATCAGTCATCGATTTGGATGTCGATTTGTCGTTCATTGTTTTAAGTGTCATACAAAGACTGGGGAACATAGGAGACAAACAATGATCATTGTCTGCTACATATGTATCAGTATATGCAGTTGTCTTGCTATCAGTATCAGCACCATAAAGAAACTGGGAGGGTTTGGCAAAAATAAACCAGAGAGATGAAAAGCGCTCACTTGCCTGTCCATGGCTTCTTCTGTGTTTCGCAGCCCTTCGCTTGTCCTTGTTTGCCTGGGAGGGACGTTTTCGGCGATTTACAGCAGAGAAACGCTGTAGTAGTGTGACAGGGAAATGGTCGGTAATCGTAGTCAACCTGAGGGCGACAACAGTGTAATGTCCTCTGCTTTCAATTTAAAACAAAAGGATAGCATCATGTCTTGCAGTGCCAAGTTTAGTATACTTACTCCAGTTGACAGGAGATCTTCAACAGGTATACTTACAACTAGATATTAAGAGTAGCTGCTGAAAGCGTATCTTGTCGGAAGCCAGAGGCTACTCAAACAGAAAGAAAGAGAGAGAGAGAGAGAGAGAGAGAGAGAGAGAGAGAGAGAGAGAGAGAGAGAGAGGTCGGGGAGGGACTGGGCGACTGAGAAAGAGAGAGAGAGAGAGAGAGAGAGAGAGAGAGAGAGAGAGAGAGAGAGAGAGAGAGAGACAGACAGACAGACAGACAGACAGGCAGACTCAGATTCAAATGGTTTACAGACATATATAGTTGCTGATGTCTTGAGTAGCATTTTCAGATATCCCAAAATCTAGCATGGAGATTAAATCAGTCTGATTCGTGTACTTTAATGATATCACACCGCGCGCACACACACACACACACACACACACACACACACACACACACACACACACACACACACACACACACACATACACACACACACACACGCGCACGCGCGCGCGCGCGCACACACACACACACACACACACACACACACACACACACACACACACACACACACACAAGCTCTCGCGCGCGCGCGTATGCTCACACGCACACACGCACACGCACGCACACACGCATGCACACACAGCGGAGAGACAGACAGACAGACAGACAGACAGACAGACAGAGACAGAGAGAGAGAGAGAGAGAGAGAGAGAGAGAGAGAGAGAGCGCACTCACAAAAAAAGGGCGCTAAAAGCTTACAGACGGTCGGACAGGCTGTCAAGTGTGTTATTTCCCTTGAACCGTTCTCTCGCGCGCCCTCTCCTTCTGTCTCTCTCCCCTGCTCTGAAACCCATCCTGTTCCCTACACCCCCTCTCTACCTAGTCATCCCATTATTTTTTTTCCTTAAATTGTCATACCTACGCACCCATCCCCCCCATTATCGTTTCGATCATATTTTTTAATTCCATAATGCAGACACCTTTGCAAAGGAGACAGCTTCTGTATACAGCCCCCTACTCCCACCCTTGCCCCCGAGAGAGAGAGAGAGAGAGAGAGAGAGAGAGAGAGAGAGAGAGAGGGGGGGGGGCTATGGGAAGGAACAAAAAGTGACTTAGCCCCCTTCTTGTGAGTCGTTTTGTTATCTCCCTTCTCCTGCAGAGTCTCTCTCTCTCTCTCTCTCTCTCTCTCTCTCTCTCTCTCTCTCTCTCTCTCTCTCTCTCTCTCTCTCTCTTACCACTACCGTCCTCCCCAGTCTCTTCCATCTCTACCTTTATCTCTCATCCCCTTTTTCTGTCATATCTCATGTCATCTTCGTATCACAGAAACTGCCCTCCCCCTTCTCTCTTCCCCTCTAACCTTCACCCCCCCCCCCCCCCCCCCCCCCCCCCGCTCTCTCTCCCCCTCATCCTCACCCTCACCCCCACCCCCCCGCCATCTCTCTCTCCACTCCCCGTCCTCTGGCCCTTTAGACGCAATACTAATTTAGATACCCAGTGCCAAACATCGCCTGAACTGCCGTTCCGACCTCTTTGGGGACTCCTGATAACATGGACATCAAAGCCTCTTTTAACCAGTCAGACGCCCCGGCAACGAGTCTCTCTCTCTCTCTCTCTCTCTCTCTCTCTCTCTCTCTCTCTCTCTCTCTCTCTCCTCTCTCACCTTCCCCACCTCCCCACCATCCCATCCCCTCCCCGCACCCCATCGACTGATCGATCGTCAGATAGTCAAAGATAATCTAGGCATTTGGTACAAGTTGTCAGTGTGGGCGGAGTAGGGAGATGGGGTTTGCATTGGCTCTGAAACTTCCTGTCTTTCTGCGTCCTTTGCAGAATCTACCCTTCGAAAATGAAAAATCCCAGGATCACGAATGGAAGGATGGGCGCGTGGGTGGGGTGGGGTGTGAAAAAAAAAGATCCTTTATGGAACGGTGGGGTGGGGGGGGACGGGGGGGGGTGGGGTGGGGATATGAAGGAGGAGATCTTCTGGGTAGGTGGTTGGGGAAGGGTTTAGGGAGACACTTCCTTGGCAACAACGAAGACCAAATGGATGATCGAAAAACCATCGAACACCATCACTTTTCTTGTATGGGGGTAGAAATGGTGCACGTGTGTGGAAAGGTGGGGAATGCGCGGGGGAAGGGGGGTGGCGGGAAGTTTTGATTATTATGATTTTTTGTTTGTTTGTTTTTAGTCATACACTTATATGGATGGTGATAAGGAAAGGGGAGGAAGGAGAGGAAGGAAGATCTGGAGCCGTTGTAATTTTTTTTACGAGCTGATATGTTAATTGAATAAACTCTGTCCTTGGCTATCTAACGATTGATCTGGCGATAGATGTGGGGTGGGGAGTGGGGATGGGGGAAGAGGGGGGGGGGGAGGTCTCCTTGCCGGGTCGACTGACTGGTTGAAAGAGGCTTTGATGTCCATGTTATCAGGAGTCCACAAAGAGGTCGATCGGCAGTTCAGTCGTGCTTGGAACAGGGGTATCTAAATTAGTATTCAAGGGCCATAGGATGAGGAAGGAGTCAGCACTGGAAAATGTGGACGTGGAACTCTTTTTTTGTGTGATAGATAGATAGCATACGAAAGAAAAGGGTGAAACACACGAGGAAGAGAAAGAGGGAGAAGAGACTGGCGGAGGGGGGGGGGGGAGGGGGGGGCGGGGGGGACAATAGGGATCCGAGAGAGAGAAGAGAGTGTTCTCTCTCTCTCTCTCTCTCTCTCTCTCTCTCTCTCTCTCTCTCTCTCTTCTCTCTTCTCTCTCTCTCTCTCTCGCGTCAACTTGTGCGCGCGTGTGTGTGTGTGTGTGTGTGTGTGTGTGTGTGTGTGTGTGTGTGTGTGTGTGTGTGTGTGTGTTGTATCCACATAGGTCCTATCTATCGTATGCTGCTTTCTCTACACACCCGCCTTTTGTTGGTGACTCAAGATCCACATAAAAAGCTCACGATCATGTGTGGCATGACAGATTGCTATGTAAATTAAAGTCTGTCAGATTGTCGGGAAATATGTGTTGTTATGTCCAGAATTTCCTAGCAGAAAGACTCATACAGATTAATTTAAAGTTGGAAATTTTTACTCCACATTCAGATTTCTAGGAATGGGCATCCCACAGGGGTCGCTTATTGCGCCTCATCTATTCAACATTACGCTTTATGATTTACCAAAATTCTATCAAGCAACGCTGTCCGGTGCAGTATGCTGGCAACATCTGCATTTGGATGAAAATAAACATGAAAAAGAAAACTTCTAAAAGAGAGCTTACTTTCTATAGAAAAATACATCAGTTTGAACTTGATAAGCTCAACAACTACCTTACTGCGAATAGGTTATCTTAACCACTGGGAGGACTAATGTTATTCCTTTTAATAATAGGGCGGATCTCTCACACTGCCAACGTTACGAATCAATGACGAAGTTCTAAAATATAAACATGTCGTAAAATGATTGCGGCATACACCTTACATTAAAACTGATGTGCAATTATTATGCTGAATATCTACTAACGAAAACCAGGAAAAGTTTCAATTCTTTTCAAGAAAAACAAGCAAACAACATTGGAGCCGAGATGTTTAGTATTAAAAAAACAACTTTCACTTTATCTTGTACGCTTCAAGCTGACGTACGCCCAAGAGGTGGGGTTTTTTTTTTAAGTGCTCCGAAATGTTTATTGAAAAGCATTGCAAAGTTTAGATTGTTAGGCATTCAGACTTACCCTGGGTGTAGCCTGTCATGCATCAACAACGAGTACATACTGGGAAGTCGTTCTACCTTTGGATGAGTATGACAACTTGCTCTTACAACATATGTTTTACGTAGCTCAGTAAACAACTATGATGTTGAAAATGAAGTTAGCCTAAGATCTGATACAGATTTTCCAAAACGGGCTAAAAATATAGTTTCCCTCGCTACAGTTGGAACGTACACTGCTGAGTTATTCCAATGATCAGAAATTGATTTGAAGAAAATGGTAAAGTCAGAAACTTATTTTCCCCCTTTGCCCACCATGGGAGAAGAATGCGTGTCGGAAGCACTTCATCAACAAGCTAAAGGATTCTGGGTACTTTCTGTCCATCCCGCAAAAAATTAGCCACCACGGTGTGTGATACTATTTTATCCTCACCCCCCCCCCCCCACCCCCCCAAAAGTAGCCACCATGGTACAATACTATCTTAAGAACTTAAATGGCTTATGTTCGGTCAAAGACATATTTGATTTACAGACTTAAACCAAATGCTTTTAAAAACAAAATTTTGCTAAGGACATAAAATGCGTTTGTGGTGGAAAAATATCAAATATGCATATACTTCTAAAATGTAAACAGTTGAAAGTCTTTTTGCCTGCTTTATCTGAATCTTCCCTGGATGAAATGTTTAATAATCCCTCACTAACTGTGACACTGGACTAGCATTAACTCAAAGTATGATTTTTACCTACTTGTAATGAGATGCAGATGTTGTATGTTTGTATTTGATGTTACTTGGGTTATTTTCAATTGCTGCTGCGTTCTTTTTTTTCTATTTTTTTTTTCCTTTTCTTGGTCTAAGATCATATATCGCGAATAGACATTAAATTGTAGACTACACACGCTAACATGCACACACTGACTCACACACTTTTTCTATCAGTTTCTACAATTTATTGCCCCATGTCTATTTCTATACAACATTCATTCTTCGTTTTCATTCTGTATTCCAATCTGGACAACACTGGCACCAGACGATTAGTCTTGTCTGTGCCGATGACATCAACTTCATGGCGTTCGCTGATGACGTCTAGTTGTGTCCAGTAGGTCTAACGTGATGGTTCCCGTGGTTAATTTGACTGCAACAGAATTCATCATAGGAACAATGGAAATTCCTGTAGTTTCGTGGCACAATCATAGAGCGTTACTAATTACAATGCATAGGGTAAATGACAGAGCATCATAATTAGGACAGGGTTTCTTTCTGATGTATATATTTCACAAACAACACATTTATGTTTTGATATGGGAAAAAAAAATGGACTTTTTGATAAATATAATGAAGTTTCCATTCAAGAAAGAACCACTACGGACAACGTGCATCTTGTTTTGTTCACAATAAAATGGATTTCGAGCGAGCAGAAAATCAGCATGAACCGTTGTTTGCATCAATCGCAGTCATCATGAACCAGAGTCAGCATGAACTCCAGTCATTATGAACCATAGTCACCATGAACCGTTGTCTGCATCAATCACAGTCATTATTAACCGTAGTCAGCATGAACGCCTTGTCATCATGAAGCATAGTCACCATGAACCCTTGTCTGCATCGATCAGTCATCATAAACCGTAGTCAGCATGAACTCCAGTCATCATGAACCATAGTCACTATAAATCTATAGTCATCATGAACCGTAGTCAGCATGAACTCCAGTCATTATGAACCATAGTCAGCATGAACCCTGATCTTCATGAACCGTTGTCAGCATGAACTCCAGTCATGACGAACCACAGTCAGCATAATCTCCAGTCATTATGAACCATAGTCAACATGAACCCGGTCATCATAACCCCTGTCATCATCAATCACAGCCCTCATGAACCATAGTCAGCATGCATTCCAGTCATTATCAGCTGTAGTCATTATGATCCCCAGCCCTCATGAACCATAGTCAGCATGCATTCCAGTCATTATCAGCTGTAGTCATTATGATCCCCAGCCCTCATGAACCGTAGCCAGCATGCATTCCAGTCGTTATCAACTGTAGTCATCATGATCCCCAGCCATCATGAACCGTAGCCAGCATACATTCCAGTCATTATGAAATATATCCAGCATGAACCCAAGTCATCATGAACCGTAGTTAGCATGAACCCCGCAATTATAAACCGTAGTCAACGTGAACTCCAGTCATTTACAAACCATAATCAGCATGAGCCCTAGTGATCATGAACCCATGTCAATATGAGCCCCACGCATCGTGTACCCCTGTCAATATGAACCCCACTCATCATGTACCCCTGTCAATATGAACCCCACTCATCATGTACCCCTGGCAATATGAAACTCCACTCATCATGTACCCCTGTCAATATAAAACCCACTCAGCATTCATGTCAATGCGAACCCCACTGATCATGTACCCCCTGTCAATACGAACCCCAGTCAGCATGAACCGTTGTCAATATGACTCTCCTGTCAGCATGACCCCCAATCAAAATAAACGTCAAGCAACATAAACCCCAGTCAACGTAAATCACGATGATCCTTGGTTCCAGGCAACCTAAAGCCCGGTCAATCTAAACCCAGTCAACTGAAAACCCCAGTCACCTCAAAACCCAATGAAGATAAAGCCTGGGCAGCAGAAAGCCCAGTCAACCTAAACCCCAGTCAACATGTTGTGCAGAACTGCTACTGACCAATCCCCTGATCAGTCATGCCCATCATAGACTGCACTTTCCCTCTAGGAGGGTGATGGCAGAATCGTAGTGGCTTATTACAGAGACATGGAATGGCCTCTGTTTGATTTATCTCTGGTCATTGAAACTTTACATCTCTCAGCATACAACCAGCAGCAGGCTTACAAAGGAAAAGAGACAGCATCCAGCATTTCTCTCAGGACCCACCACAACGTCATCACAGCTACTCGGACAGCGACAACAACAACAACAACAACAACAACTCTGTCAGGACGTTCTCAGGCTACTCTGCAGAGGAGGCCCTGCCCCACTGTCGACACACGAACATAAAGAAGACTCACTGGGCACACTCCTCGCGGCACAGCCTGTCGGTCAACTCCTCGTCGTGGCCGGCGGCCAGGTCGAAGAGGGCGTCACACTTGGTGGCGCAGTCGTCCACGCTGATGCCCTGGTTACTTTGCAGATGGTGGACACCTCGGCGTTGATCATGTGGTCTGTCAGCCCAGAGGCACATCAGTTCATTGATCGATCAACAAATCTGTCCGTCAGTCGGAAAAAAAAAAAGTCGTACACTCTGTCTTGCACTAACTCGCTCAACTTAATACTCATTTCACAATTTTCGATACAGTTGTCACGACTAACTATTTATGCTCTGATGAACTTAAAGAACTCGTATCAAGACAAAAAAAAAAAAAAAAAAAAAAAAAAAAAAGAAAGATATCACTTCTGAATGAGGTGTATCAGGGGCTAATTCTTCCCAGACAATCAGGAACCCACGGAGTTGTTGAAGATTGAAGAAAGACGGCGAATTCACGAAACTATGGACATCAGAATAACTGAGACTTGAATGTACATTTTCAGTCTGTGCATAGACAAAAATGTTTCGATATAGTGCGTTCAAAAAACAAATAACAGAAAAGATATATCCATGTAGAAATCTGGTAATACATCAGATCCTTCCGACTACAAAATGATATCAAAAATACCTACACTTTCCAAGTCTCTGGGGGAAAAAACATTGACGTAAAAACTCTTTAACACATACAGTTTACTCTATTCTGGGCAGTTAGTTTCGGACAAAAACATTCCTACCATACACCATTTATCAATCTCATAGATAAGTAACTTTATAACATTGTTAACAACAGATATTTTGGGTCGTATTCATTGAGTCAAAAAAGACTCCAATGTCATGGACCATAATCTCCTCCTTTGAAAACTGAAAAATATACAATCCATCAGCATCTGGCTTTTATACTTCTGAATTCATCCACCACGGAAAGACAACAACACGAAATTTTGGGCACAATTATATTTTTAAAAGCGGCCCTTGAATATGGCATTCGTCAAGGCTGGATTCAAGGTCCTTAACTCGTCACGACTTAAAATAATAGTCTATCCCTACATAACAATTAGGCGGCATGTGGACTTTTCGCAGATGACACGAACTTCAACCAGCCATAATGACATTACCACTTTTTCCATAGTTTTTGTAAGAAAATACCAATGATCTTGTGAAATGGATGATACTTAACACACACACACACACACACACACACACACACACACACACACACACACACACACATGTCACTTAACCCTTAAACAAACGAAATCCATGTATATTACAACCAGATTGAAAAGGCAAAAGCTACAAACCGCCGTGGCGAAACGGCAGACTGTAACACACACACACACACACACATACACACACACACACACACACACACACACTAACAAAATGTGACTATTGACACAAAAAAATACTCCTTACGCAGGGGGTCGCCATGGTCAAAGCCAGGACGATGATTCTGAGCAACAGCGATGGCGAAGAGAGCGAAAAGGACGACGAACTTCATCATTGCTGATAACTGTAGACAACAAATGATGATGAATGAATGAATGATGAATGAATGAACAAATGAATATGATCCCGAACACAGCAAGGAGGATGACAAACTCCATCATGGTTAACGTTTTTCTAGCAGATAAAACAAAATATATAAACAGACAAATTGACATATAAACATCATTGCAAACACAGCAATGCAGGACGACAAATATTGTCATTTTTGGTGGTTCGTAACAAGTAATCAGACTGATAAATAAAATAATCGATATTTAAACAGATAAATAAGTAAATAGATGAATACACTGAGAAATGTCATAGCGAACACAGCCAGAGGGTCGACACGTTTCATCATGGCTGATAGCTGTAAACAGTAAATATGTGTGTGTGTGTGTGTGTGTGTGTGTGTGTGTGTGTGTGTGTGTGTGTGTGTGTGTGTGTGTGTGTGTGTGTGTGCGCGTGCGTGCGTGCATGTGTATGTGTGTGTGTGTGTGTGCGCGCGCGCGCGCGCGTGTGTGTGTGTGTGTGTGTGTGTGTGTGTGTGTGTGTGTGTGTGTGCGTGCGTGCAGAGGAGGGAGAGAGAGAGAGCGAGAGAGACAGTGAGACAGACAGACAGATAGAATATATGACAGCGAACAGAGCAAGAAGAATGAGGTACTTCGTCATGGTTGATAAATGTAGACCAGAACTAAGCAGCTAGTCAGAGAGCTAACTATCTGAAGAACTTATACTTACTGACTGATTGACTGGCCGACCAACAGACTGACTGACTGACTGATCGACCGGCTGATTTACCAACTGGCTTACAAACAACAATGAATGAATTATTACATCAAAAACTGACCAGTTAGCTTACTGGCAACGAATGAATGAATTATGACATCAGTTCGTGAATCTATTGATAAATACATTCAGAGGATTATACCAATTAAAGGCAGTAACTGTGACCTTTTCTCTCCGTTTAGCAGCAACGAACAGACACAGAACCTACTCTTTCCTTTTTACACAGGTCAGGGACGGACACTGGGCACTTAAAAGACGGAAAGGTGTTTGAAGATAATTCGTCACAAACTCAGAGCTTGATTTCCAAAGCTAACCCAGGATTTTGCGATAACCTGACTAAGTCCTGTATTAATCTGTTACTGAGAGACAAACGTCTTCATTTCAACGGCACGTGACTTTCAAGACAGGAAATACGTCAGCCGATGTACTGCTGAGTGGGATGCAGGTTTTGACCCTCCGCACACCATGTTTCGGAAGCCATCCCTAATGATTCTGGACATGAGCACAAAAAAAGGAAATTGTCGAGTTTGTGATTTTGTAACAGAGTAAGAGCCGTTGAAATATATTCTGTTGAAAATATAACAGTGCGTCTGAAAACGTATTTGTTCTGCGAGGATCTCTTCACACACACACACACACACACACACACACACACACACACACACACACACACACACGCATTCTCTTTCTATCACACACACACACACACACACACACACACACACACACACACACAACTTTATTACGTAAAATGAATATCTATAAACTTAGTTGTTCAGGATAGACAAATAATTAAACCTAGATATTCACTATGGGTATCTATACGAGTTGTTCAGTATGAATATCCAAAAGCTTAATTGTTCAATATGGATATTTAGAACCTTATTAAGGATACCTAAAAAAAACAACACCCACACAGTTTCTCAAAAGACTTATGAAATGGGTTTATCAGACGTGTGCTCTAGTATCCAGTTGTCTGATTTTCAAGCGGCTTCACACACACACACACACACACACACACACACACACACACACACACACACACACACACACACACACACACACACGCACACACACACACACACACACACACACACACACACACACACACACACACACACACACACACACTGCGATGTTTCGAAGAACTGTAAAACAAAACAAAAATACATATGCAAACAAAGAATACATGTACAAACAAACAGCCTATCTAATATTCATCTATTCGAATAATTAAGAATTGATTAATTAACTAATTGATCAATCACTCAATTGACCGATCGATTGATCAAAAGATCATTCAATCAAACAGTGGTTAATTAATCAATTAAACAAATAAGCAAACACAAGTACATGAAAAGAACAAGACAAAAAATGTGAAAAAGTCGAACAAATCCGTAATCTGAACTTTGATCTGTATTTTATGCGCGGATCTCTATCAATATCCAAGATTTGTCCTTGAGACACCTTCCATCTTAACGCTGAATTTTCATAACATCGACTAAATATTTTCTTCTATTTTTCCTCCGCTATTTCGCCGATCGAAACCTTTCTCTGCCCTTGCGAACGGATCCCTGCCGAAATGAAATGGATTCGTCTTTTGGTCGCCTTTCTTCTTTTCACCAAGTCTCGTTAAAATCGGTGTGAAAATGAATGGGGATGTGTGCATTGCCTTTCTAACAGACACACACAAACAAATCACAGACAACGGTTAAAACGGCAACCCTCCGGATGGAAGTGACGCAAACCTGTTCACGTCGGGTCTACAGCAATAGAGAGTATGCAATTTGAGCGGCAAGAAAGACAAGTGTGTCTTGATGAGTTACAAACAAACAGTTACAATATTTTATACAGGTTCTTACCTTGCTGGTTGTCAAGGAGACACAGGCTGGCAGCTTCAAGTCAGAGATAAACTGACAGGAACAGACGCCGACCTTTTATAAATACTTGGCGGGCGGTCAGTCGGGCGTTGTCTTTGACCTTTCTGATGTTGTAACAGGGTGGAGGTTGACTGACCGGCCACACCCACCAGTATAACAGATAGGAGATAAGCAGGTAGGATTTGTGATTTTTTTTTTTAATGTTAGTTTTAGACTTTCTCCCGCACCACCACCACCACCCCCCCCTTCCCACCCTCCTCACACCTGTCCCCCTCTTTGTCTGTCTATCCTAATATTCTACAGTTCCATTTTTCTGCTCAAACCTTAAAGAGTTAAGTAATCAAGTTTATCTGAAAGAGAGAGAGAGAGAGAGAGAGAGAGAGAGAGAGACGGAGAGAGACAGAGAGGCAGAAGAGAAAAGAGGGGGGGGAAAAGGTGGAGATGGGGGTGGGGGGTAGGGGGGGGGGGGGGGGCTTGGAGTGGTAGGTGGTAATAGAAAGGGACTGAGGAAGAAGGCAGACCTTGGTGCAAAGGCCTAGAAGTTCAGATTCAGGAAGAAGACGTGATTTCTGTACGAGAGATAAGACAAGACTGAACCCTAGCCAGCACTGTCCCGTTGATAAGAACTGACCACAGTACAGGTCATGTGGCTTGCTGTCTCACCGACCTCCCGCCTTCCCTTTCTCCCTGCCCACTTTTTCTCCAACCCCCCTCCCCTCCCTCTTTCTTGAGTGTGTTTCATGCTACTCAAGGTGGAACTTGGTCCGAAAAAAAAAAAAAAAAAAAAAAAAAACGGCCACGTTCTGATACATGGGCGTTGTCACGTTGAAGATTTCAGGACATGTGCATGTGGACCGAACAAGCCATAGTACCCTCCTGTTCATCTGTCTTTGTCTCCCGTTGGCGCAGATACAGGAGAATGATGCTAACTGGGTTTTTTCTGCCTTAAGTCAGATCCTCTCTCTCTCTCTCTCTCTCTCTCTTGGAAAGCCGAATCTGAAACAAGGTAAGCATGTTGACGAGAAATATTACTACGCAAGGTAAAACAGAGCCAAGGACAAACATGAGGACATTGGCGATGATGCAGATGTCGATTCGAAAGATGATGCAAAAGAACTTGCTGCTGTCAAACGCGTCTGGCACCAGGTCTACAGTGTAGAAAGATTGAAGAGCAGAGCATAGTCAAGACAACGAAGGCCGTGCACGTGTGAAACGTTTCAGTCTTCGTACTCGTCATACACACCCACGCACATACACACAGCTACAATAAACTCTCTCTCTCTCTCTCTCTCTCTCTCTCTCTCTCTCTCTCACACACACACACACACACAAACACACACACACACACACACACACACACACACACACACACACACATACACACACACACACACACACACTCACACACACACACACACACACACACACACACACACACACACACACACACACACACACACACACACACACACGTGCGCGCGCATTCACACGTAGAATCACACACACACACACACACACACACACACACACACACACACACACACACACACATACGCGCGTGCGCGCGCGCGCTCGCGGGGGCTCGCGCGCATTCACGCACGCACACGCATGCACGCACATACACACAGCTACAATGAACTCTCTCTCTCTCTCTCTCTCTCTCTCTCTCTCTCTCTCTCTCTCTCTCTCTCTCTCTCTCCTCTGCGCGCGCGCGCGCGCGCGTGTGTGTTGTGTTTGTGTGTGTGTGTGTGTGTGTGTGTGTGTGTGTGTGTGTGTGTGTGTGCACGTGTGTGTGTGTGTGTATCCACCTTTACCAACCGAATTGACTGACACACCCTCACCAGACTATTCTAATGTACTCGCATGTCCTCCTTTATTAATCACCGCCTGCCCAAGCAGACCAAAGTAATGGAGAAATGGAGCAGGGGCGGATCGGTTCGGCCAGAGGTTGATGAGACAAACGAGGGAGGATCGGGTAGATAGTTGATCGCCAAATGTTCGTGGCGACTCATCGCTGACAGACATTGTCATCTATCACAACAGCAACAACAAAATAATAATAATAATGTCCAAAGAGAGGGATGGGTGGATGGGTTGGGTGTTTAAAGGTTAGAAATGTTGGGATGGAGGGTGATGGGGGTACGTGTAGCTGTGGACAGTGTATATGCGGAATATGCTCACCAAGACTGAAGATGAGAGAGATGAACGGGAGGATGGTTCTGTGGGGGTGAAAACGATTCTTTAGAGAGGGTTGGGGTATGTGGAGACCTTCTGGACGGGAGGTTGGTGTGTGTGTGTGGGGGGGGGGGGGGGGGGGGGGGGGGCAGTTCAGAGAGACGTTTCCCTGGCCACCATCGCAAACCCGACTATGACTGGTCCACCACACACTACTACCTGTCTTGTGTGAGGTAAGTAATGGTGTGTGTGTGTGTGTGTGTGTGTGTGTGTGTGTGTGTGTGTGTGTGTGTGTGTGTGTGTGTGTGTGTGGAGAGAGAGAGAGAGAGAGAGGGGGGGAGGAGAATGCGTGAGGGAAGGGGGAGATGGCTCTTGATTTGTACGTTTTTTTTTTGTGTTGTTGTTTGTTGTTGTTGTTGTTGTTGGTTTTTTTTTTGTGTTAGTCACATATGTAAACGGAGTGGGGATGAGGAAGGGAGGAGCTGGAAGGGGCAGCGAGAGACCAGAAGGTCTTGATTCGATGCAACCTCATAACCTTGATCTGCCTACATGAAGAACTTAGACTTCATTGCCAGACAGTCTTACACTAGATTCCTACACATTATATCTTTGACAGTTGGACGCTGGATCGCTCAGTGGGGAAGAAGGGGGAGGGTGGGGGGAGGGGAGAGAGGAGGGGTCTCTCTCTATCCAGGGCAGCTGACTGGTTGGAAGGAGGCCTTGATGTCCAGAGGCCTTGATGTCCAGAGGCCTTGATGTCCAGAGGCCTTGATGTCCAGAGGCCTTAATGTCCAGGGGCCTTGATGTCCAGAGGCCTTGATGTCCAGAGGCCTTAATGTTCAGAGGCCTTGATGTCCAGAGGCCTTGATGTCCAGAGGCCTTAATGTCCAGGGGCCTTGATGTCCAGAGGCCTTGATGTCCATGTCATCAGCAGTCCACAAAGAGATCGGAATGGCAGTTCATGCGGGCTTGGCGCTGGATGTATAAATAAGAATTGAGTCGAAGGGCCCAGAGGACGGGGATATAGTAAAGACAGGAGGATGGGGAGCAGGGAGGGAGTGGAGGGGGGGGGAGTTCTTTGTTATATGGGGATGAGATCATATAGGAGAGTCAAGTGGGTGAGAGGCAGAGGCGTGAGAATGAGGAGAGAGAGAGAGACAGACTGGAGAGGAGGCGGAGGAGAGACGGAAGAAGCCTGAGGCAGATAGACAGACAGACAGACAGACAAAAACAGGCAGACAGACAAAGAGACAGACACAAATATTCTGACAGACAGAGAGAGCGAGAGGAGGAGGAAAAGGTGATTACAAAATAACTTGCAGAAAACGTGGACGTCAGAGAAAAGAGAGAGAGAGAGAGAGAGAGAGAGAGAGAGAGAGAGGGAGAGAGAGAGGGAGAGAGAGAGAGAGAGAGAGAGAGAGAGAGGGAGAGAGAGAGAGACGGAGAGAGAGGGGGGAGAGAGAGACAGGCTGCACACCAAAAATTAAATGCACCAAGGCTTTGCTTAAGGAGTCCAGTATTTATAGACTAACGCAAACAGATTGTTTTGAGTATTTTTGTATCGTGCGTGAAAGTTGATCCTTCTCGTGTCCTTTCATATGGCCATCAACTACAAGCCAATTAGACTGGGTACCTAGCACAAAGAAGAGTCACGGGTTAGCGCGAAGGCCTGACACGTGACGTGAGCTAAGGGGAAGGTCATGTATTTGAAGATTGTGGATGATGTCATGGGTGGAAATCCCTCCAAGCAAGTGAAATGATTGGTAGGGGATCGTTCTTTTCATCAATTATCGGTTTGTTATTGATTGCTGGATGATATTCATGCTTGGTCTCAAAACGCTTACATGAATTATATATATGTTAATTTGGGCAAATCCTAACTGTGGTGTGTGGCCACGCGCGCGCGTGCGTACACACACACGCGCGCGCGCACGCACGCACGCACGCACACACACACACACGCACGCACACACACACACACACACACACACACACACACACACACACACACACACTCACTCTGGTTGCTAACAGGGAGGGTAACAAAATGACTTACGTGGCTACGTCACTTTTTTGTTGCTTCCCTGAACGTACATGCGCGCGCGTGCTCTCGTGTGTGTGTGTGTGTGTGTGTGTGTGTGTGTGTGTGCGTGTGTGTGTACGTGCGTGCACGCGTGCGTGCGCGCGCGTGTGCGCGTGTGCGTACGTGCGTGTGTGTGCGTGCGTGTGTGTGCGTGTGTGTGCCTCTCTCTCTCTCTCTCTCTCTCTCTCTCTCTCTCTCTCTCTCTCTCTCTCTCTCTCTCTCTGAGCGGGTGTACGTGGAGAAGCTGCCTCCTGCAAATATTTTTCTACTATTAAAAAAAATGGTTATAGGAGTCATAACCGGACGATGGGTGCTTGGGTATGACCTTGGTGAAAAAAAAAAATTAACGGAAATCCAGGTGAGGTCGGGAGGGGATGTGAGAGACAGTGCTTCAGCACAGGGGC
>JADBJO010007742.1:102500-105000 GCA_016801955.1 Conus betulinus
CAAGAGGAAAGTTCACATCCGGTGTACAGTCTGGCCGAGAGGAAAGTTCACATCCGGTACAGTCTGACCCTCTCCGCGCCATCTTTGGCAACTTCAAAAGGCCACAGAAACTGGGCACCCCATTCTCCGAAGACCAAAAAAAAAAAAAAAAAAAAAATCGCGTCACAAACACATAGACCTGAAGAACTCGACTCAAAACCCTACGTCAAACACATTCTGAGCTTGCAGGCAGGACAGAACGATGTAGATGGGCCCACAGGAAGAAGACGAAAAGGGCGGACATGATCTTGGGGATTTTGGCGCCCCCTAGTTCTGCCTTGCCGAAGACGTTCAAGGAGCGCGCGAAGCATCAGCAGGGTCACGGTGATGATGGCGAACGCGGCGAACAGGGTCACGCTGAACCCCAGGGAGCTGGTATTCACCGTTAGCTTGCCACCCTGACACACAGGAAGGGAGGAAGGAAGGATAGAATGACTGAACGAAGGAAGAAAAGAAGAACAAGTGTCATGCTGTCATCATTCCTCTCTCACATCAGGGAAGGAAGGAAGGAAGGAAAGAAGGCAGGAAGGAAAGAAGAAAGATAAAAAGTAGGAAGGAAGAGACAACGTTATGCTAAGCTTGCTCCCTTGTCTGTTTGCATTTCTACAATGAAGGAAAGGATGGAAAGCAATAGTGAACGAAAGAAAGAAAGAAGAATTGATTAATTGATGAACGAACGAACGAACGAATCTACAAAGAAACGAATGGATGAATGAATAAATGAATGAACGAATGAACGAACGAAATCACGAACAAATGAATGGATGACTGACTGACTGACTGACTGACTGACTGACTGAATGAATGAATGAATGAATGAATGAATGAATGAATGAATAACGGGGAAAATGAAAGAATAAAGAAACAATGTCTTGCTCAACACTGAGCTACTCTTCACGCTCAGATTGCCTTCCTGCTTGTCATACAATGAAGGAAAGATGGAAAGTAGAAAGGGAAAAAAAAAACAGAAAGAATAGGAGAGAAAGAATGGAGGGACAGAACGAAGGAAGGAAGGAACGAAGAAAGAAAGGGATGCAGGAATAATGTCCTTGTCGGCAAAGAGCTAGTATACATGTACTTTCAGCTGACCTCCATGATAAATAAATGAAAGAATGATTGAAGGAACGAACGAACAAAACAAAAAATAAATGAATGAATGCATGAATGAGTAAACGAATGAATGAATAAACAAACGAATGAATGGATGAATGAATGAATTAGTCAGTGAGTGAATGAACTTACGAATGAATGAATGAATGAATGAATGAATAAATGAACAGGAATCTAAGGACTGAATGAATGACTTAACCAGTCATTATCAGTCGACCCGTTCGCTCCCACCCACCCATTCACACTATTACTCCCTGTCTCACACGTCTTCTCCCGTCTTGTTTCACTTTGCGCATTTCTGATTTTACAAACACACACATAAGCATGTGCGCACGCATGTGTGCGTGCACACACACACACACACACACACACACACACACACACACACACACACACACACACGCATGCACGCACGCACGCGCACGCGCGCGCGCACACACACACATACACACACACACGCGCGCGCGCGCGCACACGCATACACGCACGCACACACACACACACACACACACACACACACACACACACACACACACACACACACATACGCCATGCGCGCGCGCGCGCGCACACACACACACACACACACACACACACACACACACACACACACACACACATGCACACACCTTGATCTTCCAGTATATGGTGGAGACCAACCAGGGCAGACCCAGTCCCAGAAAGACGTTGACGGCGTTGGAACCGTTGATGTTGCCGATGGAACTGTCGGCGAACTTCTCGTTCAGGGCAGCAGTGCGGGAGGCGAAGGTATCGGGCATCGAGGTGCCCAGAGCCACGAAGGTAATGGCTGCCACACAGTGTAAGCATTAAAAACAATTAACTCAGAGCCTAAAGAAACGAAACAAACTTGGTGAAAATATCAGAAAGAAACTACGATTCAACGAGCATCATATCATAAAGTTAATGAAGGTATCGAAACTTAATACAGAGCTGTTATAATCAAACATAATACTAAGGACATTAGCCACAAAACATGCGAGCGTGAAAAAAAAAATATATTAACACCCATCCATTACAAAAATTGTGAGCATGAAAAGTTCCTGGAGAAAATAAAAACAACATAACCAACAACAAAAAAAGTATGAACATCAGAGGAAAAAGAAAGTCGACATCAAAATAAAACTACGAGCATCTAAAGCGGGAAGAAGATATGAGCATCAGGAACAAAATAATTGACATCAATGACATGATGTCTAAGCAAAAAAGAACAAAAATACATATTTTTTCAAAGTAAAGCTATTCGCAACAAACATAAACTTCTGAGCATCAAAAACAAAACACGAAATTCAAAATCCAAACTACGAGCATAAAAAATCAAACTGTCTAAATC
>JADBJO010007743.1:0-25000 GCA_016801955.1 Conus betulinus
GTTTTTTTTTGTTTGTGTTTGTTTGTCTCTTTTGTGTGTTCCTTTGGGTTGCGTGTCTTGTGCTATGTTTTTATATTCCGAACGTACCGTCCGGTTTATCTCACTTCTTTCCTCTGTCCTCACTGACTGAAGTTGTTCTGGTTGAGCTTTTTTTTTATTATTATTTTTTGTCTTTATTCCCTAGTATTGATTTTCATATGCCAGCAATATTTTCCTTTTCTGAGGGGGGCAATTTGTTACCGCCCCTTGTCAAACCAGACCGTAATTGTAATGTAACAATAAAATATCGTGAAATCGTGAATCTCGTCTCTCTCCTCTCTGGGGCGCCTCCGTTTTTCTCCCCCTCTCTCCCCTCTCTCACATCACGTACTCACCTCTCTCTTCCTTTTTGGGGGGGGGGGGGGGGGTTCTATCCCCCCCCTACCCCTTCCCTCTTTCCTCTTTCCCCC
This sequence comes from Conus betulinus, assembly GCA_016801955.1. Taxonomy (NCBI): domain Eukaryota; kingdom Metazoa; phylum Mollusca; class Gastropoda; order Neogastropoda; family Conidae; genus Conus; species Conus betulinus. The sequence goes on from JADBJO010007743.1 coordinate 450, forward strand.
CTCAGCCCTTACGTCCCTGCCTCTTTTTCCTCTCCTCCTTTGGTCCCCTCTGTGAGAAAGGAAAACGAAACAGGCAAACAAATCGCAACATATACAGAGCATTTAAAAAAAAAAACCCAGACATCTCTGTAATCAAAGGAATACCTTAATTAAAAACGAAAAAAAAATTGTCCATCGCGTAGAAAATCAAATACACGTTGGAAGTGGGCATGAATGGAAGTGTTGAGCGTGCGCGTTAGTGGGCGCTCGTGTACACGCGTATGCAGGTTTGAATGTTCAATGTGTAGGTTGGAAAAAAAAAAGAAAAAAAAAAAGAAAAAAAAAAAGAAGAAAAAGAAAGAGCCGCCTAATACACAAAAAAAAGAAAAGAAAACAAAACTAAGAAAGATAGAGAAAAAAGGAAAAGAAAATGCAAAAGAAAAGCAGGCGGGGGAAAGTGGAGGGATTCAAAAAAAAAAAAAAAAATAGAACACACCACACACACACACACGCACGCACGCACACACACACCACACACACACATGCGCACACTCAAGCACGCATGCACTCACGCATGTAAGCGCATGCACACATGCTCACACACATTACACATACACATAGACACAACAACAACAACATACGTACACACACACACACACACACACACACACACACATGCACACACATACACATATGTGTCTATGGAACGTTGGAAAACAACTTTTTTTGGATAATGTAATCAGATTTCATTAAAGAGAAGACAGCCAGCGGACAGCATCAGTTTCAACATCTGGTATGAGAATTGTCAGTCCACTGCCAACTGAAGACGGAGGTCCTGACGGTGGGTTTCAGTGGCATCAAGATGAAGGAGAGGATGATTATTTGAACTGTTGATTCCGAAAGCTGAAGTGATGTTTACTGAGACAAATCAAGAAAGGCACAGCTCCTGGGCCAGATGGTATAACTGGTGAGCTACTGAAGTATGTTTGTGCAACTGATGTCATTTAAACTTCTTTGTTACCTTTGTTTAATTCTTTATTTGGTAAGGGCTTTTATTCTGAAACATGGGATGTATCGTTCCACCACGATGACGTGAACAATCGCAATAAATAAGAATTTTCTTTAAGTGACGCTGGCAGTGAATTGTACAGTTCAATCTATCATCAGTTAAAGGTTAAAGGAGTGGGTTAAGGATAATAGCATTACTGTCGGATATGAGGCGGAATTTTAAGCATAGTTATTCCACTTTGATAATATCTTTACTTTGCAGAAACCATTTCATTTATCTTGTAAGTTGTATGCTGCTTTGTATAGAATTTTAAGAAGCATTTGGTTCAGTGCGCCTTTTTTTTGCATCTGCTTCGGTGATGTTCACCTGTTTGGAGCGTTTTCCTTGACGCTGTACTCGGGAGGTGATTGGTAGGTTTTCCACTTTTTCATGGGTGAAGACGCGGTGAAGAAAAAGTCGTTCAGTAAGTTTGACTTTTCTTTTGGTCTGTGGTCATTTTCGTTCCATCTGCTTTCCTCAGATCTGCTATGCCTGACCTGCATTTGGGTTTTTTGACTTGACGTATGACCAGAAGACTTGTTTGTTTTTTCTTTGAGTTGGCTGCTACATTTTTTTCTCTCTAACCTCTTCTTTTTCGCTTTACGGCACGCTCTTCTGGCTTGGTTATTTTGCGCATCGGGCTATTCTTGTTCTTCCTGATGGTCTTGCGATTCTCTCCATTTCCTGTAGAGTCTGTGCTTGTTTCGAACAGAGTGCAGTGTTTTTTCGGGTCCATCCACTTCTTGGTTGTTCTTCCTTCCGATCTCATCACTGTGGGGGATGTGCTTCTCCACTGCTTTTCTGGATCTCTCCCATGATGGTTTTCCAAGTTTCTTCAGCTGAATTGTTGGAGAGTCTGCTTCAGCGAGGTCCGAATTTATTGCAGCATAGTTTCCCTCACAAACTTTGTCTTCTTCCTTGCTGGTTCTTCTCTCCTTGTGTATGAGCATGAGAAAGTTGATGATGAGGGTCACGTGGTTTTTTTTTTTTTTTTTTTTTTTCCCAGTCCAGCTGTGTTGTGATACTATCCATCATCTATCATCTCCATCTCTGTTGGTGAAGACTAAGTCGTCGAGGCTGGGGTTTTGTCCTTGCCTGATTCTTGTTGGTGCTGGATGAAGAATATGCCTCTTTGCTGGCTTTAAGGAATTTCTACGCTTGGTGTTCCTTCCTACAGTTGCATATCTCATTTTGCCAGTCAATTTCTGGGTGGTTGAAGTCACCCATCACGAGGATGTGGGAGTACTGTTTCTGCTTACCTAACTGTTTGATCATTTTAAGTTTTTGTGATGTTTTTCCGGAGGGTGAGCTGGGGCTTCTGTAGATTATCCAAGCAGTAGTTTTATTTGACCCATCCAGACGGCATTCGACTGTAAATGCTGATAAGGGCTTGTAGCTTGTTGAGTAAGGAATCCACATCGCAATAGAGGCACGTACATGATTTCAAGGAAGCGTTGCCTGTGTTTTTTCTGGTGGTTGGACGAACATTCAAAAGCAGACGAAGATGATGAAGATGAAGAATTTTTAAAACTATGTGCACTGGGGATTGAGAGTTTCTTTACCCCAAACCTCCCTTGGCCGCCTGATCTGGTGGTGGTTTCCGAGGAAGACCACGCGCTTGTCACACCCTCACCCACTTCGCTTTTGTCGTCCCCCCAACGCCTGAGTCCTCTTCTCTTGAAGCTCTTTATAGAGTGCTGTCTCTTCCTTGCGTTCTGTGGGGGTCAAAATCCTTTCTCATGCTCATGTCACAGATGGGAGTTGCAGCGGCATCTTTTGTTGGTTTCTTCCTCTTTTTTATGGTAGGCACGCATAATCTCGTCTGTGTGTCATAGTGGCGAAGGTTAGTCTCACTGGTCTTGGGGGGACCTTCATATTCCTTCTTCTTTGGCTTGCCCAGTCTTCTGATGTCCATTGGTTGAAAAGGGATATTCAGATCCTTCAGGATTTTCTTTACGGTCTCTGTGTCCTTCTGCCTTCCTACCCACTGATTCAGTGGCAGTACTATCTTTGATTTTGAAGATGATTAGATTGGTCTTTCTTCAATTCCTGTCTTCCATTTCGGCTATCTTTTCTGCTGTCTTGCTCCACAATGTCAGCGATTTGAGTCTCCATGGGACTGTCTATACTACTGTCTGCTGTGTGGTCCGTGATATTCAAGATGGCTTCATCTATGATGTCTGTAATGTTTTTCTCAACCATTTTCTGGTGGAGGTCATCTTCTGATGTCTGGTTCACAGTGGTGGCAATGGCTGCCACGTTCTTGGAGAGTTCGGCGATGTCTATCCTCAGATCTTCCATACCACTGAGAAGCTTGTGGATAACTCGGTTGCAGGACTGACCACAGAACCAGTGCAATTGTGGGGTGGGCCTTCCACCATCCTTCTTAAAGGCCTTGTAAGTTGTGTCGTCAACGTCGACACAGGCGATGTGGAACCACAAATCACATATCTCACACTGGAGTGCCCTTGTCTCGGGCACTGACTGGAATTGTGCAGTGGCAACAGTTGTTGTTCTGGTTGGATTGTGTGTGGTCATTGCCTGTACTTGATCCTTTGCGACCCTTTGAACTTGTCTCAGACATGGCGCGCTTCTTGTCAGCCATGGTTATTATTTCTGCATGCTACAAAAAGTGAAACATACTCAACTCTAGGATTATGTGTGGCAGTGTATCATGTGCTGGTTTTGTGCTGTGAGGCTGGGTTTTCAGCGTATCGTACTCCACTTCGAGGACAGCCGAGGGGTAGGCGAGTTTTGGTTCGGCAGAAAAGTTCCTTGCTGGCTGCATAACAACAGCATGCACTAAATAGTCCACGTGCGGGGGTATCCAAGTTTACACACACGTTAAGTTTCTGTAGAATAAGCAGAATAAGTCCACACACAGCACACACGTCGATTCAAGTGTCCTTGTTATCTTCAAGTCAAATTAAAAAAAAAAAAGCTGCGGTGAGCGAATCCAGGTTGCCAACACTGTGAACTGTGTAAGCGGCACCAGACATAGCTGAATTCTGTCTTTATTCCCGTCGGCACGTGTGAAACATTGATGAAACTTCAATAAATAGTCCTTCATACAGATCTTAAAGCGATATATGATGGAATGTCACTCTCTATTATCACGTAAAAACTTCACTTCAATTTTTTGTTGTTTTCTGATTCTCAGTTCTTTCAATCCTCCATAACCCTTCCACCGCGCATGCGCACGAAGGGCAGTGTTGTGTGCAACAAAACAGGGCTGGCAGGTTTCCTGTTTTAAAACCGATGAGTCTGTCACAGGCCTCTTTTTTTTTTTTTTTTTTTTTTTTTTTTACCATTGATTAAGAAATAGCTTAAAACAATCACGATGCACCGGTGCCTTTTCTGTCTTGCCTTGTCCGTTTCAAATGTGGCGTCATTCTCTGTCGGATTCGGTTTTCAGTTTGAGTTTCATGTAACCTTCCCAATATCGTAAGGTAGTCGATTTGGGTAAGTTAGCTACTTTATTTAGTTGTGTTTTGGGTGGAAAGTCAAAATTGCAGATCAAAATTATTAAGATTGTTTAATGATAATTCTTCATTATTATTTTATTACAGGTAGTTAGTGTCTTTTGTTATTATTGTTACTGTGGGTGGTAAATAAGAAAATGAAGGAAAACAAGTATAAACGAAGTAACAACGAATGCATGCTAGTTGAGTGGTTCAGAAAATGTGGGAATAAGCGACACCAAGAATTCCTATGCAGATATTAAATCAGGTATGTTATGTTTCTTTTGAGGTGTTTTGATAAAAGATTAGCATAGTTAATTGAAGAAACAAATGATTACATGAAGTTTTAGGATTAAACGTTCAGAACACAATTGTTCTTCTTGTTCGATTAAAATTAGTTGAAATCGGCTTAGCATCGGTAGGTAGGCCTATCGGACATTTTTCAGACAATCACAGATATATTTGGTTATAGGCTAAAAGCCTTGCATACGCACCCGATTCAATACCGGAAACCGGAAGGTGCACCTCGCATGAGCACAACTCACTTATCAGCAGACGACAGGGCAACGACTAAGCTGGGCATTCGACTTGCAGCCCCCGGCGAGTCGACATCTCAGGCGCCCAGCTCCCGGCTACAGAAAGTCTTCAACAGTCCCTGCAGAGTACCCAAGCCGACGCCCGTCCCTACGTCCCTACGCCAAGCCGCGAGTGACGTGAGGCGTCTCCTTGTGACTACACCCGTTGCTGACCTGGGTGCGGACTGCAACCAGTCTCCGCGCCCAGCCAACTACCTCAGTACCTGATGGACCAGACGTGGCATTCATAGCCTTCCCCTGGTCACACCATTAGCTGCTTGACCCTCTGACGCGGGCGAACGGCCTGGACAGAGCATGTCGCAGACTGACCACTACTCGCCGTCCCAGCTACTGAAGGGTGAGTTGCACTGTGTGTGTGGGTGTGCATGTGTTGTGTGTGTCTGAGAAGTAGTTACGATACTAGGAACAGTTAAAACACTGGATAGACATGTCACACTAAGCCACCCTTTTAAAGTGTAGGGTAAACACTTTAGCCTTTTGCCCTCATTATGTGCCCATTAATATGCTTTTGGATAACTACATAGTGACTGCCGCATGGTTAAATCAGGCATAGTGTATACTACATTTATCACCGCTTCAATAAAGGTTTAAATCAATGGAAAGTATGTGGTCCTTAAAAAAAAATTATCAGTTTGATTTTTGAAGGCGTTAACTGATGATGCATTAATAGTGGAAGGTTGTTCCATGGATTAATATATAATACGATTAGTAAAAAACAACTGTGGAACTGGTTAGTTACGAAATTGGTCTTTTTAAGTTTGAAGTTGTGCCGACGAGTCATGTGATAGCCAAGGTGAACAGGGAAGAGGTAATGCAGGGATTATTATAAATATTGTGCATTCATGATTTTAAATACTTCGATGAGATCACCTCTTAGTCGCCTGAATTCTAGGCTGCGCAACCTAGGTAGACCATACGCTCCTCGTAACCGAGATCTCCAGTACCAGTTATACACTTGGTGAATCTGCGTTGAATGCCTTCAATCATATTTATGTACCAAGTTCCCATATCCAACTAAAGGTTTGAACAATGGAACCATTATTTCAGGAGACTTGTTTGTAACACATTTAGTTCACAAAAACAGACCAGAAAATTTGATTTCCTTTTTCCACAATATTATATATATGAGCCAGTGGCAAAAGGTCGTGCAAAAAAAACAAAAATGGGACTTGGGTAATAGAATTTCAAAACTTGAAACGGGTAAAAATTTTCTGTAATTCTTGAAAGTTACACCTTTCACACATGCATGAAAATAGAATGAAAAACATAACTTGCATGATATACTTTTTCTAATGACATGAAAATTATCAGATCACCCAGTGATAAATCAGTTTGTGTTGCTGGACATGAAAAATGTCTGCAACAGTACAGTAATGTCAGACCAAGGGTTGTGAAACTGGGGCTTTCTGAACGCGGGATATTACTAAGATGCTGTGTATAGTTAGCAGTTCTGTCAGTTTGTAAGTGAAAAATGAGGTACAGTTTTCATGTCTGTCATCACATCTGACACCAGCTCATGTTTGTGCATTATGGTGTATTATGTAATCATCCACTACCGCTGCTCAGGAACATAAAACAAGTCAGCCTGCTCATTTGAAAGAAAACGTAAGCATGCACAAAGTCAGTGTCTCTTTTGTTAATTTAATTCTTGAAACATTGGACAAGGGCCAGTTGTAACACTTTTCTGTATGGACATAAAAAAGAATAGTGGATCTCTTTTTTTTTTTTTACAACAGTAAGCATAAATGCAATAAAAACATGAATAATATCAGTTTCAAAAGCAAACAGGAATCATGGTCAAGCCATACTTATTCATTTTTAAGTCAATCAAATGTGAAAATTAGGAGGGAGAATCCCATATACAGGTGCTTTGGTATGATGAGCCACTGCAGTCCACATGTTTGCGGACAACCATAAGTGCTTATTGGAACAACTTGATATTGAATTTTAAACAGATCAGTTCATAAACAATCAAGAAAGCTTTGCACAATGCTACAGTCTGACTGACACTGACACAAGAGTTTGTACAAGGTTTACAAAGCAAATCGGAAAAGACAGCTTCACAGGAACTGTATCGTGTACTGTACATATATGTAATCAAATATATCATTCAGCATAATAAATCGTTATTTTTTTTCATTTTATCTTTAAGCGCTACAGATCATCCAGTTAGGTCATATTTTTGTTTCTTTTTTGCTTTCTCCTTTTACATTTAATTCTCTTCCCATCCCCCTTTGCTGATTCTTTCCATTTCTTTTATTACACTTTTGTTTCTTTTCTGCTTGCTCCTTATTACATTTAATTCTCTTTCCATCCCCCTTTGCGGATTCTCTTCATTTTTTTATTACACTAGGTGATCTCTCTCTCTCTCTCTCTCATGTTGACATCTCAATAAATAAAAAAAAATCATTTCAAAATGTCTTCACTTCAGTCACCAATTTGTGTGACGGGACATTAAACTAGGATGTGTGTGTGTGTGTGTGTGTGTGTGTGTGTGTGTGTGTGTGTGTGTGTGTGTGTTTCTGTGGTGGGGATGGGAGTGGCTTATGGATGGGCTGAAATATTACTCCAGGAATTTCGGTTGAATTGGATATTCAAAAAAGATAACTCAGAATGCCTTGAATCTGATTTCAAATTAAAACTGTGTTTGTACACTTGATCAGTCATTCTAACAGTAATAGCAGTTAACTTAATATCAAACTCTTACTTTTCACTCAACTTTATACATTATATGATACATCTGTTATGAAATGATAATTTTTGAACAACACAGTGCTAGAACTTTAGGAAAATATTCACAACTGACTGTGAGTTTATAATATTGAAGTATCTAACCATTGAGACGCCCCTCTATCACGGTTCACAATATCATATCATAAAATAAGAATAACCAAATCTAATTTATCGCTCGTGATCGGTTTTACTTCCTTACAGGTAAAACATAAGCGTCTGATGTGATTTCTAGCATTTCCTCGGTGGGGACAGTAGTAACAGCGGAATTGATGGAAATCAAATGTAGTGATTGGAAATGAAGCCGCCTACGTAACGGTTGGCTCTATCGTGTTCAGCAGTGTTTTCGCACATACCTTAAAGGCAGTTGGCGTTCACCACAAGGCCAGTCAGAAATGTTTTTCATTATATTTTGCTCATGTGTGATTCTAAGAGTCAGTTGTGTCAAGGTAAACATTGGTGGACATGAATAAACGTTTACTGATTCTTCGCCTTTCTGACATCGTCTGCTCCCTGGTTTTGTGTCTGTTGAAAAACACATGACCCGGCAAACGGATACAAATTGCAAATGGCTGAAACGAGCAGTGCGGTATATTTTTTACCCCCAAAAGGTCGGTGATCGATCAGACATGACAGCCCAGTGCACAGTAAATTTGTTCTGTTTTTGAAAAAAGTACGCTGACCAAACCGCTAAATCAGTGGATTTACTTGTGTCAGTGACACACCTCGGTTTGTAAAATACGAACGTTTGGACCCGGACCCGGTAAAACAGGAAAGCAGTAGTGAGATGTTAAAAGGGCATGTCTCCAAGGACATGACGATCCACATACGACCAAGTATTCTTTTGGATTCGACTCAGACTTCACTAAAGAGCAAGTGAATGTGGTTTCAGGACAAAAACGTTGACCAAAAATTTAGTTTTTATCATCATTTCATATGTTCACATTTTCATTACGATTATGCAAGGGCTGTAGGGACATGTTGTTTTGCGGTATATGGGCGGATGTCCCATTTTGGCCTGGCTGATTTCAGCTGTTTTTTTTTTTTCAAATAAAAATCAGTTTTATCGACACAATCCAGTATATCTCCCTGATATTTGTGGCAGTTATCTCTTTAAGATACAAGCAACAAAAATACACCCAAAGAAAGAGGGGAAAAATGTTTTGGATAGTTTATTTTTCCAATCAAACACACAAGGGTATGCCACCATGACGTTTTGTCACTGTCACATATGTGAATCAGAGTTTAATTCTGGGTCCATGGTTACCCCCAGATCCTTTTCAGCGGCTGCACTGTCCAGTGCCCGTGTTAAACCATTCTCCTTTATTACATATTCATAATGTGGATTGTTATTTCTCATAATTAAATTGCAACAGCCCCCAAGTATTAGTCCATTCAACCAGTTTATGTATAGACATTTGTAAATGATCTCTGTCTTAAGTATTTCGAATTGCTGAGTAAGCCTTGGTGTTGTCTGCATAAATTTTGATCTCAAAATCAACCTCTCCAGGCATGTTATTTATAGAGTATATAAACAGCGTTGAGCCCAGGACACTACCTTGTGGTACACCACTTGTCACCCTTACTTTCAATGAACGGATGCCAGTGACACTTAGGAATTGGGATCTTTCATTTGAAAAATCACTTATCCATGATAAAAGGTTTCCTTTTATACCATGTCCAGCCAGCTTATCAAGTCTATGATGGGGGACTGTATGAGAAGCTTTTCTCAGATCAAGGTAAACTGCTTACAGGTACTTTATCTAACATGACTAACCAGTCATTCAATGTAACAAGTAGTTGTGTTACACACGAGTGTCCCTTGGGGGAAACCAAACTGTTCTCTTGACAACAAATCGTATCTGTTTAATTGCTCGCAAAAAGCATCCTGGATAAAGCCTTCAGAAACATCACAGATTACTGATGTTAAGCTGACTGGCGTTGAATCAACGCCTACCTTGCGCTGAAGAGATCAAGCTAAGTGACAAACTCGTTCATTTCCATTGTCCAATTTGTTGTCTTGCCTGAAGAAGACCTAAGAGGTTGGAAACCGTCGTGTTTTGTCTTTTGACTTGTTTGTCCACGTTTCTCTTGGCGGTTCGCTGACATTTATTTAAGATTTGTTTAGATTTCCGCCTGCAGTTGTCACACTTTGCAACTAAATCATTATTTAGAATGATTGTAGGGCCGGATGTTGACTGCTGGAAATACAGGGCGACTTGATCGTGGGAATGGGGGATAAACGACGTACAGAAGAATCATCTCTCAAATACTGTTAAGCTAGTGTATTCTACTGAGGTTAGATAACACAACAACCAGTAGGTAAAATGACAAAGTTCTAAGTCAAAATTTGATGTCACTGTGCATTTTGCATTTTTCATTATTTATGTGAAAAGGTTATTTTGGAATGATTTTTAGAATTTTATAATAGACAAAATAGGTGTCAGATTTTTTTTTCTGTGTGGCAGAAAGTGCAAGAGTGGGTCATAAAGCACAGCCATTTCTTTCGACAGTATTTGTACCCCAAAGTGGATGAACAATCCACAATTGAAACCATTTCAGTTTTACTTAGAAATTTTATGTATATTTTTGAAAACATTCTATCCAGCTATTACGGTTTCTAAGTACCCTCCACTTTTCCAACAGTTAGGAGCTATGTCATCATGTATGGTATGCTGTGATAAAGGTACATGCCTTCACCACATCATTTCAGATCATTCCACAGCACACAGAAAGTCAAGCTTGTTATATTTTCATAAACTGTGTTTGCTTGGTCATGTGTTGTCGAATACATGATAAATAACCATCATGCATCATGAGATCAATGCTGACTTTGAAATGACGGGTTACATTCTGTTAGACACAAAAATCTTAAAGAAAATAAGAAGCTCTGTACTGAATGCCACAGTCTGTCCAGGTCGTTGATTGAACGACTTCGTTTCCAAATCTAAAGCGTTGATTGTACAGAAAAGGTTCAACCAGTAGATCTTTGCTTGCTTTTTTGATGGTGCTTTGTCCTCAACAAAGGTATTGTGCGTTGAAAATATGTGTGCAAGATGGGTTATTCATTCTTGTGTGAGTTGAATACGATAGTGCAGACATGAAAACAAAAAAAAGGTAAAATTATGTGCAAAAGCTTTTCCATTTATGCATCTAGAGTAATACAGGTTTCTTTTTCAAGTAATATAGCATACATCAAACATGTTTTAATGTTGGGAACATTTACAGCAGTGTCTTTTTGTACTTTAAAACCACTGTCTTCCTACTGACTTTGTCGTCTTTTCTGTTTTCAGCTCTGCACAAACCCAAAACGCACTTGCTTTCTGGAGATCTCCATGAAGTCGTCAGAAGAATCAGGCAGTTGAATCCATTGGTGAATCAGCTTTGGAAGAATCAACGAATTCCGAACAACGACCCCCTCCCCCCCACCAAACCAAGGTAATATTTCTCTTAGACTGAAAATAAACAAAGCTATCAGCTCTTTATTTTGTCCTTCAGTTCAGTGTCTGGCAATGCTTTACCTCACATGTTGGCCAAGTGCTGGGTATCTTAAATCTTTCACTGTTTCAGGGTCCCACTTTATTCTAGAACACAATGAGTACGTTTTGGTAGTTTTTTTTTTTTCATGGACTCTAGCCAACTTGCTCGGGTTTTATGTACATTAACCCGTTCTCACTCAGTCTTGAGGCAACTTCCTATGGAAATGTTACTAGGAGGGAAGTAACTCTGCACATGATTTTCACATATTTTACAAAGAAATTTATTTTAAAAGAGTTTTTTAAGTCATTTTAAGTCAGGAAACTGATGAAAAACATCCAGGAACCCTTACTTTATGAAAATAACAGTCCAAAGTGGTAATTTGAAACAAAACGTTCAAAAAAAAAAAAAAAAGATACGTTCAGATTTTCTTATTGTTTCAATTTCTCTGCACTGACCACTGTTCTATTAGGACTAAATAAACACATTTCACACACCTATTATTTATCAGAAACATGGTGTCAGCACTGCATAATCATGTAACTGTAAATGTGTTTGCTTTTTTTTTTCTTCATATGTTTTGTACCAGCTAAACAAGAAAAAATGGAGAGCTTTTGGTCCTAAAGCAGGCCCCATGGAAAGATGTTGGCAAGAAAAAAACAAAAACAAAACAGAAAGCAGCTCTACTGTTTTCCACTGCTGTGTGTTTAGTGGGAATGCTACTGTGACTGAGTGTGCCTGCACTTTTTGACTCTGTTGCTAATGAAACTGCACAAGATAGGTTCACTTACACAAATATACTTTGCATACCACTCCAGGCACCTGAACACACTCTTGACACTGTGACCCTTGTCAGTGCACACCTTCGTTTTCTGACACGTAAAGCAGTTCTCCTTGGTGCCCGGGTGTAAACAGCCTATTCTTACTCCCCCCTCTGGAACTTACCCCGGGGTAAATCTGGGCCAGCCTGCTTTTAGTTTTACCCCCGGGGGTCATTCCAGGACTAGCTGGAACTTGCCCCCCCTAGTTGGAACTGAACCCCCCCCCCCCCACCCCCCAAGTCATCTACATTGTACAAGGTACACAGGCACCCAGGACACTAATTAGCAACAAAAATAGTTAAAATCTCCGATATACATTAAAGTGACCAATTAGCCAATGCCCCCCCCCCCCCCCCCCCCCCCCCACCCCCCCCCCCCCCCCCCCCCCCCCCCCCCCCCCCACACGTAAGCATAGCATATGCACAAACACACACACGCCCTGATTTGTGCACACACACACACACACACACACACACACACACACACACACACACACACACAGTCGTTTTTTTCCTCTGACCAAAATATCGCACACATACGCTACAGACACCCCCAGTTCACTTTAAAATAAAGTGCTTTTGGAATCTCATCTATCTGTTTCATGATCCATGTTGTATTTATACACTTTGGAAACCTTATCTATCTGCTATGTATTACAGTTTTACCCGCTTTAAAAACCACATGATACATACTTTGATATCTCATCTATCACATAACACATAGTTTATCCACTTTTTGAACCCTCACTGTACAAATTTCATTCACCTTTGATATCTCATCTATCACAATACATAGTTCATCCACTTTAGAAACCTCACGGTACATACTGCATTCACCTTTGGTATCTCATCTATCACAGTCATAATACCAGGGGTGGGAGACCTTCCCTATTGATACGGAATTCCATATAGCAAATTTTTTTTTTTTTTTTTTTTTTTTTTGTCTTTTCCGTCTGCGTGTTTCGATTCAGGTTTTCGCGCCACTCATATTTGAAATCCGCCATCTTTTTTTCAGTGCGTGTAGACCATGTCATCATGCTTTATATTTGTCAAAAATGGAACTCATGAACGACGAAGTGGAGGCATGGAAGATTGACAGTGACCTGAAGAAAAAAACACGTGGGGAAATCAGACCTGCCAACCCCCTAAGAGACCAATGAGTAAGAATTGAAGCTCTGTGAGGCAGAAATGTGTAATTTCAGACAGCTAAGAGTAATCAAGCGCGACACTTACTTTTTTGCAAACAAACACGATGCGATGAAATGGTTCGCACAATTTATGTGAACTTGACTTTTCTTCAAACAACCTTTTCTTTTAAGTGTCACAAGAAATCTTTACAAATTATGAAAATGTAGAATGCACTGGAAACATATGCGAACATATGCAATGACACCATTGTTCTTGCCAGTCAACACAGTTGTATTATGACAAACCAAAGACAGGCAGTTCTGCCATGGCACACCAAGGCCTGATAGTGCACCAGAAACAACCAAAAAATGTTCTCTGCTGTTGCTGACTCTGTGCATGTGGAGCTGGCTGATTTTGTAAGTCTCACACCACCCCAGGAAAGAATTTGTTCCCCCCCCCCCCCCCCCACCCCCGACTTCCATCAGTCCCCCAACACAAACGGTCCATTCTGCAGTCCCACATGGCAAGGGTCCTCACAATGTGTGTTTCTTTGTTCAACCGCTCTTGAACTGTTTGGCGATCTCCAAATCTGAGAGCGCTTCTTTAAAAAGCTGGGATGCATGGTCGGCTGCGCTAAGAGCGATGATGTACTCGACAAAAAAATCCGGCCACCAATGCTTCAGCCCGAATTACCCTTTTCCTCATTTCATCCTCTTTCGAGGTGTCTACAGTCTGAAAGACTGTGTGATGCTGGAAGAATTCGGCATGTGAGAGGAGTCGATGTGCTTGCGTGACTCGAGGTGACGCTTCACATCCACCATGGGGAAATTGTGAAGTCCAAATCGCAAGTGGTACACCTTGCACAATTTACACCTTTAGCCGAAGGTCGTATGCAGGGGAATTTTTCCGAGTATTCTTTTCGGGACTTTAAACCAAGTTTTTTTTCTTTTTCACATCTTGTCCAGAAACTTTCTGCTCCACGTTTCGGCATTTTCGTAACTTCAAACTTCAAAAGGACGCCAACTTCGCTGACGGGTAAAGATGGTGAAACGAACTGCGCATGACAGGAAACGCTTCTTGAAGATTACTGGTTATACGCACGGCGCCGTGCGTGTCTGTACATAAGCCGATTTTTTTTTTTTTTTTTTTTTTTTTTTTTTTTTTTTGAAAACTTTCAATGCGTAATTTTTTGGCTAAATGCGTAAGGGCGTAAGATTCATCACTTGGGCGTAATAAATTACGCGAAATTCGTAATGGTTTGCAGGTCTGCGGAAATGAATGATGGATGACATGGACGAATTGAATCGTCTGTTGAGAAAATGGCTGTGGAAACAAATGAAGTGGGCGCTGCTTGGTGTATGCTGTGCAGTCGGAAGCTTGCATATATATGTAATGCTCCATCACAAAATGAGTCATCTAAAATAAAAATGCTCTCCAATAAAAAAGACAATCGAACTATTTTGGCAAAGTGATTGTGATTTGAAGTTTAGACCCCGTCAATACAGCGAAAAGAGAAATTGCAGCCGAAGTTTCAAAACATGTTCATAGCAACCAGGTACTTCTAATTAAGATATCTTGTTGAAACTTGGCACAAGCATGCGCATGATCATTCTGTATCACCACACAAACTTTTAGGAACAAATATTGACATTTCTAGATTTTATTCAAAAAATAAACTTTGGATAAATTGAAAAATAACACAGAGAAAAGAATAAGCTGCTTTAAATTTATATCAGTAAACTAATTCACATAAGCATACTACTTGAGGTAACCTTTTGTGTTCTTTTATTCAGTAACTGCTAGTGTTACTGTTAGATCTTAAGTCAGAAAATAAAGGAAAATTTCAAAAAAGAAAAAAAAAAAAAAACATAACCTAAAAAAAGACTACACTACACTGACCGTGGCAGTAGAATGCAGCTTCTCTGACCATATGAAGTAGTTTGAACACACATGAGAACAGTAATTCCCACAGGAAGATAATGTTCTACTACTCACAGTACTGGACTAGTGACTAGGGCATGGGCAGGGGCTTTAGGGGCAGAGAATGTCCTGTGCGTCAGGTCTGACAAAGGGTCTGATGTGCTGGCGTAGGTACTCTCTGCGGTCAGCTGACAATCCAGGGGGCTGAATTCGGGCAGGGAGACTGACCAGACCACGCCTGGCAGTGTCCACACAGTGTGCTAGCTGGATCTGTTCCTCCTCTGCACTCGGTGTGGTTTTCACATACACAGTTCCAGGAGCATCTGAGGAAAAAACGGAAATGAAAATATTTTTTCATTCCCTTCACTGCCTTAAAATACACATAAAAAAAATGCTTGCCAGTCATAGACCATGACTTTCTCTTCCCCAGCCTCTGTGCCAATGATCTGCGCGCCGATTGATACCCTTGGTGGTGGTGCACAGGTCGTTGAGGCAGTGAACTTCACAGCGTTTGAAGCGTGGCTTCAGGAGGCTGAAACACCAGTCAGGAGCAAATTTGGTGTGGCGGGCAGGCATGAAGTTGACGGTGATGGAGGTGTGAAGGCCCTGCATGAGTCGCTAGGCCAGGTACACACAACATGGACTTGGTTTTGTTCTGGCCGCTGCAGTTGTCACAGTGTAGATCCACCTCCATCTCCCCAGTGCCAAAATCGAAAATGCTGGAAAAAAATGGTGCAGCAGAGAAAGCACCATACTGAACCCCTTGCCGCTGGACATGCCTTCATCAGTGAGGTAATTTATCTGCTGTGGAAGACCCTCACAGCAGACTCCAAAGATGCCACACTTTCTGGGGACAAAAAGTAGATAGGACCAGGCTGGAGAGGGCTGCTGGGCAGATGGACTTGGGGCAAAGTCAAAGCTGTAATGCATCCTGGCTGGCCAGCTGTTGGCAGGATGGGGTCCCAGCTCAGTGATTTTGGCAGCAGCTGTTGCAGCTTTGCTGTGGTCCACCTGCCTGTTGTAAAATGTCCGCTCTGCCTCAACAACCTCTAAGTAAGCCAGCTGATCCCGAAGCCTGGCATCACTCTCTTCTTCGGGGAGACCAGTACTGCGACGGATCTTCTCAATGTTTTGTTTGCACTGCCAACACAGATCCGTCACTGGGTTTCCAACAACAATGAAGGGAAGGTGCTGCTGCCAAATTTTTTGAAGAAAGAAGTCTTCCCAAGCAAACGGTGACCTGAAAAACACACACACACACACGCAGCAAAGCGGTCAGCTTGTTCTGACTAATCCTGAAACAGGTGTTGAATTCTGTTCTTAGCAACACTTACCAGAAAACAGGAATTAATCATTCTACTTGAAGAAAGGCAACCTGTGTCTGTATGTGTCTGAAGTCTGTTTACTTTTAGTGTTTATTGGTAAAGTTGAAGTCTGTTTACTTTTAGTTTTAGTGTTTATTGGTAAAGCATGTGTAATTGTTAGCAGTGCAGTGAATTCAATCAACTTTTGTGTTAATAATGTTATTGTAAGCTAAAATTAAAAAGTTAATGTAAGCTGTGTCGTGTGTGAAGTTTGTTTTAGATTTATTAGGAGAGTGTGTTTAACAATTAGCCATGATTTCAATCAACCTTTGTGTTAATGATGTTACTGTAAGCTGTCTCAGTGTGAAGTCTGTTTAAGTGTTTATTAGTAAAGTGTGTGTAACTGTTAGCAATTACTTCAATCATAAACAGTGTACACAAAATTCTTCTTGATTCAGATTTAAATCAGTGATTCACAAACTAAAAGCTGCTAAACATTTGACATTTTGTTTGTTTCAAAGAGTCTTTATGCAGCAGTCACAAAATTATTTCTGCCTAGGAAAAATGACAATTTAGTATAAAATAGTCAGTTGAAAAAAAATGAAATTAATGAATTGTAAATGAAATGTTCATAATATTTCCATTTTAATACACCACTATAAACAAAAGGGTTTAAAAAACAAAAAGGCGAAAAAGTAAAATTAAATTTATATATTTTATAAGCTAAATATCAAATTTAATTCTAGTAGACAATGTGTAATCAGTTGTGAAACAGACATATATGCATGATGAGATCGAGTCACAAAAACTGAAAAGAGTAAGTAAGGTGAGGAGGAAAATTAAAAAAAATAAAAGACTCCATTGGGAAAAAAAAAAAAAAAAGAGAGAGACAAGAAAAAAAAATAAGGATTAATAAAACTGGAAGTTCTAGTTCTGCAAATTTCTGATTCAGTGTTACTTGCTTACCCATAAATAAACTTAAAAGAAAATCTTGAAGTCGACAGTGTATGTTGTGCGCTGATGTTCTCTGGTCTTCTGGTGACAAGGCTTGCCCACAGTGATCTCCGAGTTGTTCATGGGGTTACACGCAAGCATTCCAAGCAGCACCATCTCCTTCTCAGCTGAAAAAAGTCTTATTTTGAGTCACCTTAGAAAGAGTTAGTATACACAAAATGCCTGGTTAATTTGAACCTCACAATACACACTAAAACCAAAATATAGTAACACACAAGCACACACTATTAAAGTAGTCTCTTGCCCACTCATTTACACATGTGTACATACACACACACACACACACACACACACACACACACACACACACACACACACACACACACACACAATCAGTGTATGCACTATACTGTACAATTATTCATCACAAGTGATACACAAAGCACACACAAGCACGCACGCACACACACACACACACACACACACACACACACACACACACACACACACACACACACTGTACAGTGTACAATTACTTAATCATGCAACTGACACACATAGTATACAGCTATACATACACATAATACTACCATGTACCAACATAATGCATTTTGTAAAGTTAAAAAAAACATATTGATCACAATTAAATTTAACAGAGAGGGCTTCTGTCTTCATGATTATTTTTTGTTCAGTTACATCAGCTTTAAGCTTAAGGTAGGTGTGTGTGTGTGTGTGTGTGTGTGTGTGTGTGTGTGTGTGTGTGTCTTGTGCATAATACATTGTGTGTGTGTTTATAGAGAATCACTGTATGACTGTGTGTGTGGGCATAATAACAATATGTATGTGTGAGTGTGTGTGTGTGTGTGTGTGTGTGTGTGTGTGTGCATGACTCATCACAATGAGGTTATGCTTTTTGTTTTATCATGTTTACCTTGCCACAATTAAACACAAATCAAACAATTATGCAATGACAGTAAATATTAACTGAATTGTGTGCTTACCTTCAGATAATTCAGCCATGGTCATTCTCTTTGCCAGTATTTCCTCAGAAGTGAACTGTGCAATGCATCCCTTCTTTTTGGACACTGGCTCAGCACTGTCAGTTTCACTGCTTTGCTTGTCAGTCACGACACTGCTTGCACCTGCCACATGGCGATTTCGACACTTGCAGTCGAAAGCTTCAACTTTCAGCCTTTCAGCATCAGGTCCAAGCATGGTTTCGTTGTCTAGGTCAGCATTCACAGACAGATTGGGCTCTTGAACTTGGACGAATGCAGGTGCTTCTTCGTGATCCGAGCCGGTCTCAGAACACCGACTGTCAGTGTCACTTCGATCACCCATTTCCTCTTCGTTATCGGTAGAAACACTGCCATCGTCGTCCAGGAAATATTCAGTCACCAGCCCGTAAATGTCATTTTCATCTGATGATGAAAATATTTTGGCATCGCGAGCCGATCTTGTTAAAAAAAAATCACAAATATTAGTCCTATGATTCTCCGGCGTGTTCGCTTTGGAAGCCGCCATTGTTGCTTGTGTTGGTCACGTGAACGCTTTTTGGGGGCCAACATCAGTGGGGAAATCCACCTTAGTGACGCTTTGTTTATACGTCATACCCCTTTTTTTAAGGACGATGATTGGCTTACACCGTGAAAATTGACGCCTGAAAGGGTTTCAGTTTAAAAATAGAGGTCTAGACCTTTCCAACAAGGTATCATTCGACAGGCCATTCCAATATTTCGGGGGTGAGAGCATGTCAATTTTGATCAATTTTATCGGTTTGTAAGCTGCCAAAACAAGAGGTTATGTGTTTCAAAAGCATTTTTTGGGCAAAAAGAAACATATTTACACTTTAATATTTGTATAGAAGACGGAAGAAAGGCTGTAGGTTAATATTCCATTAAAATCTAAAAATCGATAACCTGACCCCCATCTGCCTAAAATCGGCCCTAACGAAAAACTCGGTCAGGGACAATGCGATTCATTTCGTGGCGGAGCGTCACATATGTATCAAGTCAAATGGTAAAAAATCGATGGAAGTGCATTCCCAGGAGACGAAACATGTGTAGAGATTGAATGTGCTGAAACATACATCAACTCTAACCACTGACTTTCAATTTTCAGATGCCCCAGTGCCACCAGCCACTGATTTCTATTGTAAGACTTGGCCCACTGCAACTTTTGCTTTTGCACAGTGTTTGTTTCAGTCCAGTGCTAGTGCAGACATTGACTCTGCTGAATTCAAGCCATGTAAGACTAAAAAAAAATCCCACAAAAACAAGAATCCTCATTCTTGAACTTGTAAATTAAGTGATTGAAGTTTGGCCACTATCGTCCATTAACATCACTGGTGAGTAAATACATTCCATCCTATTTTGTTTTGATGGTTCACTGAATTTAAAATGTATTCAAAGTACTGGCATAACATTTTCAGTTTTATATTTAAGCTGAAAGTCATATTTTGTCATATTTGGGGTTTTTTATATAGAAGTTAATTATTAACTTTGTTTTCAAGGAGAGGCCAAAAGTGTCTTGGCAAGACAAATTTTCTTCAGCGTCTGGGGGGCGTTGCCACCCAGACCCCCCAGCAAGGCGTTGCCCCTGCACTCCAGCGGAGTCCTAAAGTGGCCTCAGGACCCCCGGCCTTTTCAGTATAGCTATGACTTTGTGCTCCCACCCCTGTAATACATTGTTTATCAATTTTAGAAGCCTCATGTATGTGTTGCATAGTATGTCTATATTCACTTTAGAAACATCCATCTCACATAACACATAATGACATGCATCCACTTTGAAAGTCCCGTCTGTCTGTTACATAATACATGTCGACTTTAGAATCATCTTCTTTTTTTCCAATAAGGCACCTGTATTCACCTGGAAAATTCATCTCTGTTACCCCCAAAACATTTTCCACTGTGTAATGCTGACTCTCTGAGTGTCCTTCTGGTCATCACATTGTGTCCCTTATGTTGGTTTCAGACTGAATCATGGCCAGTAACCAGCAACAGGTATGGGTGTGTGTGTGTGTGTGTGTGTGTGTGTGTGTGTGTGTGTGTGTGTGTGTGTGTACTGTTCTTGCTCTTTTCTTTGAGTTATGTATGTGGGTATGTGCAAGTGTCTCTCTCTCTCTCTCTCTCTCTCTCTCTCTCACTCTGGGAGGTGTGTGACAAGCAGTCATATTTAGTGGGCATGTTTTTTCTCCGGTGCTCGCTTTCATGCAAGTGTTTATATGTCTGTAAGCTGTTTTTTGAACTTAGTATAGTTTTGCATCCTGCAAGCTATGCCGTTGGCTTCCTTAGATTTCCGACATGTTTGTGGTGAAAGTGAATGTGAAATGAGGCAGGGAACAGTGAACAGTAACAACAAACAAGTAGGGTAGCTCTTGCTCCCACAAGAAAAGTAATATAAGCCCTACTTCAAAGGAATGCTGCTTACAGCACCGAATTGCCTAGCAGATATGACAGCACAGAGCTCACAGAACAAACAGCAGATATGACAGCACAGAGCACACAGAACAAACAAGGAAACATCTGTTAGGTGATCCAAGATCTTTTCCATGTCGGTGATCAATGTGCTTCCATCAGCGCTGAGTAGAAGGGATGATTCTGCTGGTGTAGGTCCAGACATTTCTTTCAAGGCATCATAAAGGTTCTTCATATTATGCCTGTCAGCATATCCTTGAATCTTGTCAGCTTTGTTGCTCAGCCACATGCATCTTTCATAGTTTTTCCTTGAACTGTTCTATGTATGTTTTTGAATGCATGTTTTGTTGGAGGTGGACTTGGTGTCACTGAGGTGATCCTTGTGCAGATGATGTGTCTCATACAGTGGCTTCTCTGTCTGTTACGTGATCTTAGTGATGCATAAGTTTTCCCAAATTGTCACAAGTACATTGCATCTGAAAACTTTGCATGATTTCACATTTCAGGTATAGTTCTTAAATGACCATCTCTTCCCATTGATTGTCATTAATTTGTAAATCCGTGTGATGCCCTAGAAATTTGATATAGCAGCTTTCGCATGTGTATGATAAATATGTTCCATCCAGAACTCTTCATGTAAACCCTTCTTTCCCCTCCCCCTTACCAAACATAAAGAACAATAATGATCAGGCCATGGACTTAAAAGACTCAGTTTTGGTATGTGGGAAACGTATAGATTTTTAAAAAAAAAGGCCTTAAAGCATTTTTAAAGGAGAATCATACTCTTAGATAAAAGCTGATGAGAAAGGCTAGATTTAAGTTTGAATTAAAGGTGATACCGTCATCTTATGTTGAAAATTAAAAACAAAGAAAAAATCCATAAAACAAACCAACATATCACTGTGAACTTTTTCTGGTTATTCCCGAATGGATGATTGGAGGTACGAAAAAATGTGGCCATAACTATCTCTCCATTGCGAAATGAAATTGTCCATTCATAGGCTCACTTATTAAAAGAAAATGTAATGTTATGCCATTTGGTAATAGTTTCTATTATTACCTGTTTAATAATTGAGATGTGCCTTCATTTGTCCATCACCTACTAAGTGTCTAATCACTATATGTAGCTTTCTGAAACTATGTTTTTGTTTTCCAGTACATGCGTCTTGTTTATTGTCTTTTGCTTTTGGGAAAAAAAAAAATTGGCCATAACTCGCAAATTAAGAAACCCTTAAATAGGCCAGTGATCCTTGTGCAGATGATGTGTCTCATACAGTGGCTTCTCTGTCTGTTGCGTGATCTTAGTGATGCATAAGTTTTCCCAAATTGTCACAAGTACATGCATCTGAAAACTTTGCAAATAGGCCAGTAGGGGGTAGGCAGGCAGAGATGAAATTAAAAAGAACAAAAATGGCTTCTTCACCTAAAAAAAAAAAGAAAGAAAAATAAATTCTGATCTGAAAAGAATGCCTCAGGAATGTAGTGTGGACTCAGAAACTGAAATGAGAAGAATAACTGATTTTGGTCTTCATGGCTGAATGTCGAGAGTGCAGAACATGACAAACCGATTTCTGTGTTCAGCCGATTCGCTATTTAGAAAGGTTTCCATGGCATTGCAGGAGAGCCACAGTCAATAAAGAGACTAAGGAATGGCACCTTCCTCGTCCAGGGCAAATCTAAGAGACAGTGGAAGCAGCTGCTGAGAGCCACAAAACTGGTAGAAAGAGATCTGGCTGACTCCCCATAAACAGTTGAATTCATCCAAGAGAGTCATTCGATGCCCGGATCTCAGGCGTTTCAAAGACTGAGATGAAAACTGAAAGTCGCTGCACCAGGTGTCATTGACGTGTATAGGGTGACGGTTCTCAAAGGTACAGAAAGAGTGCCCACCAACACCCTCTTTCTGACATGCTGTACCCCTTCATTGCCTCAAGTCATCAAAGCTGGTTATTTGAATATTCAGCTTTACAGTCTGTTTCCGATGCGATGCTTCAAGTGCCAGAAGTTGGGCACATCAAAGCTCGCTGTTCTGTAGAGGAGGTGTGTGGTGCTTGCTGCAAAGGAACATATGATGGGCTGTGTAAAGATCCAGCCCATTGTGCAAACTGCGATGGCGACCACCCCTCCTTTTTACTTAACTGCCCAGTTTCATTTCAGGAAGGAAACATCAAAAAAGTAAAAATAGAAAATAAAATTTCACTTTTTGAGGCACTCAAGTATGTCCATGGTAGTCAGCCTACTTCAGTTTCTTCTTATGCTTTTGCTGTGAAGAAAGTTTATACACGTTTTGTTTGCTGTCAAACCAATGTGCTTCTTTTTTTTCTAAAACATTGCAAGAAAAAGAGTCAAGCCCCAGTGGTGGCAAATCCACCACCTCCGAATTCAGAGTGGAAGTCCTTGGCAGGAGAAATAAATCTGCCACTTCTAAGACTCCTCACCAGTCTAATCCGTGTCGAGCTGGGCAGACTGAAAGCAAACAATAGCTATTTCACCTCAACTTTCAAGAGCAGTGCCCATGCGGGCAGTGGAGTCCAACCAAGTGTAGAGATGGTGGAGATTAAAAGGTGACCTCCACTGTCTCCAAAACCTAAGCCATCTCCACCTGTGGGCAAGTCTGCCAGCGGGTCTGGAGAACAAAACAAACCTGTCCATCTTCAAAACAAATATGCTCCATTAGACACAGACAGCATGTCAGAGATGAACTGGTTTTTCTCCTGTTTGTCCTCTGCACATGGATAGTACATTAATCCATGTCTTTCTGGCTTCAGTGTGTTCTCCAGAAACCTGCACAACCTTCCATGTGTGGGATTAACAGATGGTGTTCCCCTTATCCACAAAGATTTGCTGTTTAGCCCTGTTGTTCTTACCACCCTCTTCTGGCAGTAGCTGCGAGAGTCCCTCTCCATAAAACCATAACAGTTTCCTCATTATATCTACCACCTTCTGTATTGGTTTGACATCAGGACCTTTGTCAGTCTGATTGAAGAACTTCCTCAGCCTTGTCTGCTGTTAAATGACTTTAATGGCCATAATCCCCTTTGGGGTATTATGAGTATCTAATCCAGAAATGTGCTTCTTAAAGATGTCTAACTTGCCTCTGTTCTTCTACAGGTACACTTTCATGTTTAGATTGGTTAATATGTGACCGCTGGCCCTGGACTACATGTGGTCTGTCTATGACGATCTGCATGGAAGTGACCATTTTCTGGTTTTGTTAAATTCCATAACAACTGAGACTGAAAATGCCTCTGTTCTGGAACATCTTTGTTATACAAAGGTTAATTGGAATCTTTTCTTTTTGCTGTAAATATTTCAAAGTGGCTCCAGGAAACTGACATTCTTAAAATTAAGACCCAGCAGAATCTCTCACTAATACTTTGATTAAGCCTGCAGAAACATGTATTCTGATGTCTTGCAATAAACTCCAACTGCCTAAAACACCTTGATTCAATTCTGATTGCCAACAAATCTCAGGAGAAGGCAAAGGGGCTCAGCGTCAGACATTCTAAAGACCTTCAGCTCCCAACGCTCAAGCCCATCAAGAACTCTGAGCCAAAACAAGACACACTTTTAACCCCTTCACTGCCACAGTATAATAGCACATTTGAAAATCTGTATGCCGTGGTAAAATTTAGCTTTTTTGGGTAGGTTCAATAAAATGGTTACAGCTCACTTATTTCTTGACAGATCTCTCAAATTTTTTGAATGTTTTGTT
>JADBJO010007743.1:30000-97500 GCA_016801955.1 Conus betulinus
TGTCTTGGAGAAATTTCTGCTCCAAGGTGACATCTAGGACATCCAAAGAGAAAGTCTGGAATATCGCCAAGAAAATCAAGGAGAAGAACACAAACCCATCAACTCGTCACCTGATACTTGCCTTTGTTCTGATAACTGACAAGCTGTTGCCAGTCTGCTGGTTGTAGTAGTGTTGCACCTACATCGGTTTCATCAGACTAGCAGACGTCCGTCACCTATACATTGCGCACGACAGGGAGGTGTCTAACCCATAATGCCTTGTTTAACTGTTCAGCTTTCTAGAAACAGTACACAATCTTAACGAAACTTCATGTCAAGTCTTCTGACTTTTGAATGTATATATTTAGATACACACCATCTTACATGGTGAATGTATGTATTTAGATACCCACCATCTGTTACATGGTGAATGTATGTATTTAGATACCCACCATCTGTTACATGGTGAATGTATGTATTTAGATACCCACCATCTGTTACATGGTGAATGTATGTATTTAGATACCCACCATCTGTTACATGGTGAATGCATGTATTTAGATACCCACCATCTGTTACATGGTGAATGCATGTATTTAGATACCCACCATCTATTACATGGTGAATGTATGTATTTAGATACCCACCATCTATTACACTGGCCTCCACCATTCAACAGAACTCTGCATCAAGTAAATCTGTAACCTTTTTCAGAAACCAACAGCTCGGAGAAAAATCTTCCTGTAACTTCAGTTCAGCCAATTCTGAAGTGTACAATCTACCTTTTTCTGTTGGTGAACTCGGACAACTCTTAAGTGTACAATCTACCTTTTTCTGTTGATGAACTCGGACAACTCTGAAGTGTACAATCTACCTTTTTCAATTGATGAACTCCGACAACTCTGAAGTGTACAATCTACCTTTCTCAGTTGATGAACTGTTATCAGCTCAGCAAGTCTGCAACAATTCTGCTCAAGGCCTGGATGATATTCATTATCAGCCTTTGAAACATAACTAAGAGAGCTGTCTTCAGACCCTTCTAAAAGTCTACAGTTATATCTGGACCACAGGATGCTCTCTGCCCTCCTGGTGGAATTTTGTTCATCGCTACATGGCATTATCATCAGTCTACCACAATCACTATCATCACCATCACTATTATACTATTAAACAGTAATTAAAAAACAAACAAACCCCATTGTTCTACTACCCTAATCACTATCATCACCTTCACTGTTATATCATGCCATTAACCCCTTCACTGCACAGTGTAATAGCACATTTGAGTAACTGTGTGCCAAGGTAAAATTTTGCTTTTGTGGGTAGCTTCAGTAAAAAGGTTACTGCTCACTTACTTCTTGACAAATCTTTCGGATTTTTGCCATGTTTTGTTGTTATGTATTGATCTATAACGTACTGTCAAAATGAATTATGTTGATAATTAGTGTAGCAGAAATTGAAATAATTATAAAAAAATTTACCGAAAATAACGGTTTTCGAGTAGAGACACAAACACATTGTGCCAAATGAAATAATCAAAACTCTCAAAAGTGGTCTTACTATTTATTCAACATCAGCACTAACACATAACAGTCATATAAATCCCAGGGAATGTTCTTGATGATAATCTGCTCATAATTGGGGGTACTAGTTTTAAGGTAAAAAGGGGCATAATCATGCTTTTCACGGTATGTTCACTAACATGTACATCACTCATCCATTTATTGAATTATTTGTTAGATGTTTTGTGAATTACTTTTTATACCCTTGTTTACAATTTACACATCATTCTAATTTATTTTTTTTGGCGATGATAATGGTTCACACTAGTAAACATATAATAAAAACAGTTTTTGTTTTGTTTTCAATTTGAGAGTTTTAGAAGAATTCAGTTCGTAAAAGCCCACTAAAAACACAGCAAAAATACCTTTTGGCGTTTGCTCAACAACATTATAAACACCTGGGATTCCTATTGTTGTCAATAAATGACCCTCTGTGTAACAATCTGTATATTACTGGGGGTACCCCAATTCTACTAGAAAGGGGCATAATTTTACTGTTTGGGGTAGGTTCAATACCTCAATCACTGCTTATCAATTTGTTAAGATATGACTTAGCAAGCTATGATGCTATATAATATAATCTAGTTTTGTTGGCCATTAGGGGATGGACAGTGATGTACCAATGGTGGTTTTACAAAAAAGAACAGTTTCTGCACACATACACATGTTACAAAACACAAAAGCTGTAAAACACTGACAATTTACTTCTTTTTAGTGTTTACTCAGCATCACTGTAAGTATATAGGTGGTCCAAATTGTTATAGTATAATATTTATTGGTAAATGTTCAAAATGACAACCATGGAAAAAAAAAGTCTGAAAAAAAAATAAACAATTGTCTGTTGAAAAGAAGAAAAAAAAAACACACATTTTTGTTATCAAACAAAACATTGTAGAAAGTGAAGAAGAATCTGAAATACAGAATAAAAGTTTCAAGATAAGTAAGCAGACCCACACTTGGGCACACACTTGGGCACACACACACACTCACACACACACACACACACACACACACACACACACACACACACACACACACACACACACACACACACACACACACACACACACACACACACACACACACACACACACACACACACACACACACACAATTTACACACACACACACAATTCACACACACACACACAATTTACACACACACACACAATTTACACACACACACACACACACACACACACACACACACACACACACACACACACACACACACACACACAATTTACACACACACACACACACACACACACACACACACACACACACACACACACACACAGAGTAAGCAGACCCACACACACACACACACACACAATCAATTTACACACCCACACCCACACACACACACACACACACACACACACACACACACACAGAGTAAGCAGACCCACATTGGGCGCACACACACACACACACACACAATCAATTTACACACCCACACCCACACATTTACACACACATACGCGCGCGCGCGCGCGCGCGCGCGCACACGCACACACAAAACACACAATTTAAACACACACACACACACACACACACACACACACACACACACACACACACACACAGAGTAAGCAGACCCGCATTTGGGCACACACACACACACACACACACACACACACACACACACACACACACACACACACACACACAACACACACACACACACACACACACACACACACACACACACACACACAAAATTTTACACACACAATTTACACACATGCCCACACCCCACACATGCATACACACAAACAGCCTATACACACACACACACACACACACACACACACACACACACACAGACACACACACACACACAGAGTTTAGACACATACACACATGTACACATATGCACAAACACACACTAACAGTATCACACACACTTGAATGTAAAAATACCACAATGGCACGAAAAAAAAAAAAAATGCTGTGGGATGAGTGCTTCTGTGCTTTACAAAATGAACAAACTTGTATGGAAAACTTGCATACAGAAATAAACAATGCTTAGGTACATTTGTATGCGCGCACACGCGCGCACACACACACACACACACACACACACAAACTTAAATGGAAAACTTGCATACAGAAATAAACAATACTTAGGTACATTTGTATGCACACACACACACACACACACACACACACACACACACACACACACACACACACACACACACAAACTTATATGGAAAACTTGCATACAGAAATAAACAATGCTTAGGTACATTTGTATGCACACACACACACACACGCACACGCACACAGAGTCCCATCCATCCATAGTCATTATTTGCCATAATTATGTGATTTCAGTAGGAGATATGGCAAAGAAGAGAAATACAGAAATAGATGGTGGAGGAATGAAGAATCAAGTAGTAACAAACAAAAATGAAAAAAAAAAAAGAAAAGAAAAATAGAGCTGCTTGCCTGAATCTGGTTTCTGGTCATGAAGGAACTGAAGACTGGAGCTCTGTGCAGCCTAAAATTGGCACAGTTGACTTTCAGACCAGGATTCCCCCAGTGAAAACACCACCAAGGCTGGGACTGACCACGCCCCATGCCATGCTCCCCGACCACTTCCACGGGACCCTCGCCATCGTTCTGAGCCCCTACCACGTCCACAACCCCTCTCTGGTCATGACAGGAGGACGTGCAGTGCTCGTTGATGGCACCGATTTGGCTATTTCTGTTTCATCACCCTCGCTCGTGGCGTTGTATTCTCTGCTGTCGTGTGCAACTAAAAATGAAGCCAAGTCATCACCGGCACATATCTCTGATAAAAGTGAATGGTGCTGATTCCCATCCATCTCCTCCTCATCGCTAGTATCAGGATCCAATCCTCAAAGGTCTTTTCCATGACTTTCTTTATTATTTAGAACGTCGCTAAATCAAAATAAAAAGATTCCTTCATTTTGTCCGACTGCCTGTCTGCTTTGCAGCTGTAACCTCAAGCACCCTCAACTACTGAAATTATTTGAACTGTACACCTCCCTGAAATCACATGGATACAACTTAGTTTTTGCTTGGGTTCTCAGTCACAAGGAAAGAGTTGAGCAGATTGTCTATCCCTCACACCAGACCCCAGGCTTGTGTCAAAAACCTCTGGCATGCGGAATGGAACTTACAGATAATTTAAAATCCATCTGAACCGAGAGTTTTTACCATGTTCCCAAGAAGGCCATAAAGAAGAAAACAGTGTTGTGCCGTGCTGTTTGCATTCAGGCCACTCCTTTTACACCCTTATCTTTTAAACAGTGAAGAAGCTCCTTGGTGCAGTCCATGTCACATACCACTGACACTGAAGCATACTCTTTTAGAGTGTTGGGACTTGCATGATGCGAGACATGCACACTGTACAGCATGAAAACCTGTTCAGAGATGTCCCACCTCACATGGTCTTTGAGTTTCTGAAAGAGATTAACATTTTTCAGCTGATCTAAGATTTTACGAAGGATAGATTTTTAACAAAATTCCTGGTGTGTTTTCAGAATGTGTATTTCAAAGGGTTGTGTGAGTGACCTTTTTTTTTTTTTCCTTTCTTTTTTTCTTAATGACTTGTAAGCTGACTTCAACGTGGTGACATTCCTGATATGGCCATCTGCGTTCGACTGGGCTATAAGCAGCATTACATTTCCTTCTCAGTATTGAACAGCGAGTTGATTGAGAAGCTGATCATCCCAAAGCTCTGGGTGTTAATGTTGACAATTGCTTGTCATGGCCATAACATATGATGATCTGTAAACATTTTTCTCAGAATTTTTTTTCACCTTTCCAACAACAGCAGTTCTGGATCAACATCATTGTATCCTTTTCTTGTTTTATAAAATCACATTTTACATATACGCTTCAAAGATACGGGACTTGACCAGCGACTAATGATCAAAACCCATTTTTTCAGTCATCATAGATGGGTATTGATTCTTATAAAGTCTTCAGCATGCTTTATTTTAATTGTAGTCAAAGTAGACTGACTACAAACGTAGATTTAAACAAGAACATAAACAGAATTAATTACAGGCTGCCAAAACAGGAATAAAAACAAACTACAAAACAAACAACACATTCCGACCTATTTGATCTTCTTTAGGATGGATAAATAACATTCAAAACAATAAGAGATGATTAGACAGTCACTTACATCTTTGATCTGGGTGCTAAATCTGATCTGGAGTAAACAACTTCGACTACAGAATGGAACTGAGGTTGAAGTGGGGAAAACATAACAGCAACAGCAACATGATAATGATAAAAACAACAACAACAACAAAGTGTACCATTTAAGTAGTCCACGGTGATTTTTAAAAGATCAAATCAGTTCTGGTTTTATTGATAAGCATGTTACTGGTGTATCTTGATTGGTTGAGAGGAAGTTTTGCATTAGAGTCAAAGGTGCATTGCCATTCATTATCCATAGATCAGTATTGCTTGATTGGACTGAAGTTTGTATGGTAAGGGACAAAACATTTTGCTTGGTGTAGTTTTGAGGTACTACTTAGACAATTTTGTAATTTAGCTTTGAGAGTTCGCTTATGAACACTTAATAATGGTTTCAGTGAAATACATGTACACAGAGTAAAAGGAGAAAGAAGAGAACCTAGAACTGGCCCTTGAGGTACACCTAACATTTGTGGCAAAAATCTGCAAAATTGATAGACAACTATTTTTTCAGGAATTATTTGTGATCAGTGACGTTAAAGACTTTTGCAAAATCAGTTGACAGAAACCTTCTGAATTGTAAATCGTTTATATTTGCTATCTATTGATCAAAAGATCTGTCAGTGTTGTGGCAAAAATGGCTGGCTCTAAATCCAGGCTGGTTGGGATGGCGTACTTCATGTTATGCAATATGACATTAAGTTTTCACTAATTTGAAGGATCTGCTTTCTATCTCCAGATTAAAAGAGTGACATTATTGTGGCTTCATTAAGGAATTAGGAAAGTAGGTTTTATTAATACAAAGGTTATATGAATACATTGAAAATTTAACATGGAGCAGTTGATTTCTTGACAGGGTGTATTATTAGGCTGTGCATAACTTAAGTATGGAATAACCAATAAAAAGAAAAAAATGAATGAATGAAAAAATAATAATAATATAATTATAGCAAAATTGATAACAACCATAACGATAACAGTAATAGTAATAACAATGACAATAATGGTAGTGATAATAATGATGATGATGATGATGATGATGATGATGACCAAGGGTTCATGAAAAGAAAACAAACAACAGAGATGATGGTTTATTGCAGGCAGGAAGTGCTCCAGAGGACGCCTGGATCCCCTTTATTCAGTTCATGTACCCCAATCTCCTTCAGACAACCCATTTCTTCCCGCCCCTTTTCTTTCTTTCATCGGGTTCCCCACACTGTGGAAACTGTCGCTGGGCAGACTGCTCTTGTCAGACAGAATCCACCCCACTCAACACAGTCGCCAGAAGACCAGGACCAGATAATCGCCAAAGAAGTCATGAAGGCCATAAAGCAACTTGACAATCAGGAATTCGCACTCAAGCACCTTGTACAGGACATGGCTGGCAGCAACATCAGGGTGACAAAGGCGCCTCTTCTACTTAGCATCACCTCCGCTCAGCTGACTGCGGCAGTGAACAGCTCTCAGCAGCTCCAAGTGGTGAGTAGACATTACAGGCACACCTTAGTGCTGAGAGACAAAACACAAGACCTGACTGCAAAACATGATGACACATGCAAACAGATCACATCTGTCATCTATCTATGTACTAACTGTAATGCTTTAGTTTGGCTCACAGTGTCATGACCACAAGCTTGTACACATTCAAACTGAAGATCTATACACTGTATAAGCATGACTGTACATGCTGCAATTGATACGTTGTGTCACTAACATAGGTATGTAAACATTGCCGCACACAAAGATCTGTACAGGTTGTGTAAAGTGGGGGTCGTGCGCACACTGACATTGGTGACAAATAAGTCGAAGTTGTTACACATGTTACACAACAGCATATGCAGCAGCTTGCATAGTTACATCTTTGCAGATTGCGAATGACATAGGCATGACATGTCTGTACACACTGGTGTCATAGTGGTATACACATTGTAAATGATATGTCTGTGCACACTGAAACAGACCAGTACATATCAGTGTCAGCATACTACACATACTGTAACAGACAGCTCTGTGCACACTGACATAGATCAGTGCATGCTGCGTCACTATTGTCATTGTACTACATAAACTGTAACAGACAGCTCTGTGTACATTGACACAGACCAGTACACACCAGTGACATACATACTGCCACTGATAAGCCTGTGCCCATTGTCTGACACAGCTCTGATCTTCACGCTGACTGCTATCAGGGGAGTGTTGTTTGGTGTGCGTCTGTCACAGCTCTGATCTTCACTCTGACTGCTATCAGGGGAGTATTGTTTGGTGTGCGTCTGTCACAGCTCTGATCTTCATGCTGACTCCTATCAGGGGAGTATTGTTTGCCGTGTGTCTGTCATAGCTCTGATTTTCACGCGCTGTCGGCGACAAACACCCTGCAACTTTTTATTTTTGTCATCATCCATCTGTCGTGACGTCTTTTCCTGAAGTATTGCGTCATTCTGTGGGATCGGTGTCTTCTTCTTCTGAGCCATGCAGTGTTTTCAGGGTGTCTGACTGTGATGGGACTGATGTTTTGGAAGAATAGTTTATTCAACATGTTTTTATAACATTGCGATTTTTTAAAGCAGAGTGACATCATACATCTGATCGACATGAACAAGTGACCTGTGTCACCCATGGTCACTTTGGTCTCCAACTGGACGTCAGCTTCTGTCCTGTGTCCTGTCTGTGATTTACCTCCCTTTGATCTTGGATGTGACATAAAGTGGACAGAAGGAGAGTGATACTTTCAGCTGTTCCCTTTGATCTCTCTTCACCTTCATGCGCATTGACAGTCAGCGTTGTTGTCATTGGCCTGTCTTCACACCTTCATGCGCATTGACAGTCAGCGTTGTTGTCATTGGCCTGTCTTCATCATGCACATTGACAGTCAGCGTTGTTGTCATTGGCCTGTCTTCACCTTCATGCGCATTGACAGTCAGCGTTGTTGTCATTGGCCTGTCTTCACCTTCATGCACATTGACAGTCAGTGTTGTTGTCATTGGCCTGTCTTCATCATGCACATTGACAGTCAGCGTTGTTGTCATTGGCCTGTCTTCACCTTCATGCACATTGACAGTCAGCGTTGTTGTCATTGGCCTGTCTTCACCTTCATGCACATTGACAGTCGGCGTTGTTGTCATTGGCCTGTCTTCATCATGCACATTGACAGTCAGCGTTGTTGTCATTGGCCTGTCTCATCATGCACATTGACAGTCAGCGTTGTTGTCATTGGCCTGTCTTCACCTTCATGCACATTGACAGTCAGTGTTGTTGTCATTGGCCTGTCTTCATCATGCACATTGACAATCAGCGTTGTTGTCATTGGCCTGTCTTCACCTTCATGCACATTGACAGTCAGCGTTGTTGTCATTGGCCTGTCTTCACCTTCATGCGCATTGACAGTCAGCGTTGTTGTCATTGGCCTGTCTTCACCTTCATGCACATTGACAGTCAGCGTTGTTGTCATTGGCCTGTCTTCACCTTCATGCGCATTGACAGTCAGCGTTGTTGTCATTGGCCTGTCTTCACCTTCATGCGCATTGACAGTCAGCGTTGTTGTCATTGGCCTGTCTTCACCTTCATGCGCATTGACAGTCAGCGTTTGTTGTCATTGGCCTGTCTTCACCTTCATGCACATTGACAGTCAGCGTTGTTGTCATTGGCCTGACAATGCCGCACAACCCATGACAGACATACCCTGATGATCGTAGCCATTTTGAACATGGAGAAATGACAATAATAAAAGGGAATTGGGCAGTCATAGCTTAAAATATCAGGGCTTCCTATTTATATTTCTGTCGAATAATTTCCTTTGAAAGATAATCTCTTTTTTTGTCAAACACTAAGGCTGTATCATTTAGTGTGGTGGTTGTTGTCGTTTTGTTTGTTTTCCCTCATGGTGAATTACTTTGGTATTTCACGAAAGAAGACATGAAGGCAAGTGAAAGGAGGAGGATCTACAATCCCCAGGTTTGCCAGGATCTGTGTTTGGCATCAACACTTCCTTTCTTTTCTTTTTTTTTCGAACTGGACTGCACAATTTATTGTAAAAGCAAAGGATCTGTAATAATTGTTGGAATTCATATCTAAAACTATGTACAAACTGTACGGCATAGGTTTATACACACTGCATAAGATGGGGCTGTACTCACTGTATGACATAGGTCTGTATACACTGCATGGTGTAGGTCTGTATACGCTGCATGGTGTAGGTCTGTATACACTGTATGATACAGGTCTGTATACACTGCATGGTGTAGGTCTGTATACACTGTATGACATAGGTCTCTATACACTATATGGTGTAGGTATGCATATAATACACCATAGGTCTGTATACACTGTATGGTGTAGGTCTGTATATAATACGACATAGGTCTGTATACACTGCATGGCGTAGGTCTGCATACACTGCATGGTGTAGGGTCTGTATACACTGCATGGTGTAGGGTCTGTATACACTGCATGGTGTAGGTCTGTATACACTGTATGGTGTAGGTCTGTATATAATACGACATAGGTCTGTATACACCGAGTGGTGTAGGTCTGTATACACTGCATGGCGTAGGGTCTGTATACACTGCATGGCGTAGGTCTGTATACACTGCATGGTGTAGGGTCTGCATACACTGCATGGCGTAGGATCTGTATACACTGCATGGCGTAGGGTCTGTATACACTGCATGGTGTAGGGTCTGCATACACTGCATGGCGTAGGGTCTGTATACACTGCATGGTGTAGGTCTGTATACACTGTATGGTATAGATACAGATCTGTATACGCTGCATGGTGTAGATCTGTATACACTGCATGGCGTAGGTCTGTATAAGCAAGTTTGTGCACATTGTATGACATGGGTGAGGCTGTAGGTACTGTAACTAACACAGGTGTGTACGCACCGAATGATGTCTGTCTGTTCATACTGTACCTGACAGAGGGCTGTATATGCTGTGACTGACATTAGTATCTACAACACTGTAACTGACAATTGTTTGTGACACTTGTAACATGTCGCTGTTGTTTGTACTCGGAGCACACACCCATTGCACAGCCCTCACAGTGATAACACTCTGACATGATGGTCTGTACAAGCCGTACGATCCATCATTCCATGACAGTGACACACCCTGACTTGATGGTCTGTACAAGCCGTACGACCCATGACAGTGACACACCCTGATATGATGGTTTGTACATGCCGCACAACCCATGACAGTGACATACTCTGACATGATGGACTGTACATGCCATACGACCCATGACAGTGACATACTCTCGCATGATGGACTGTACATGCCATACGACCCATGACAGTGACACACCCTGACAGGATGGACTGTACATGCAGTAATCTCCTGACACACCCTAAATTGATAGTCTGTCCATGTAGTAGTAACCCCTGACAGTGGTCTCCCTGGGTGAAGGGTCTGTCCTGTGTGTGTCCTGCAGGCCTTGGTTCGGTGCACCAACAGTCAGGACGCGGCACAGGCTATCGGGCGGTGTCTCTGTGCTGACCAGCTGCAACAGCCAGGCACCTGGTGGAGCGCGGTGTGGACAGGGGGACCTGTCCCCTCCATGTCCGATACCTCTATGAAAGACTGGCGGCCAGGTAAGTCAACAACTGTATGTGTATTCTGCGCGTCTCTGTGATTTGTGTAAAGACCTTGTTACCAGGAGAGGTTGACATGTATGGATACATAGTTACATGGTGAGGTTGACATGTATGGATGCATTGTTACATGGTGAGGTTGACATGTATGGACACATTGTTACACGGTGAGGTTGACATGTATGGACACATTGGTACACAGAGAGGTTGACATGTATGGACACATTGTTACACGGTGAGGTTGACATGTATAAAGACACATTGTTACACAGTGAGGTTGACATGTATGGACACATTGTTACGCAGTGAGGTTGACATGTATGGACACATTGTTACGCAGTGAGGTTGACATGTATGGACACACATTGTGAGACAGTGAGGTTGACATGTATGGACACACTGTTACACAGTGAGGTTGACATGTATGGACACATTGTTCCGCAGTGAGGTTGACATGTATGGACACATTGTTCCGCAGTGAGGTTGACATGTATGGACACACTGTTACACAGTGAGGTTGACATGTATGGACACATTGTTACATGGTGAGGTTGACATGTATGGATACATTGTTCCGCAGTGAGGTTGACATGTATGGACACATTGTTACACGGTGAGGTTGACATGTATGGACACATTCTTACGCAGTTAGGTTGACATGTATGGACATATTGGTACACAGTGAGGTTGACATGTATGGACACATTGTTACACGGTGAGGAGGTTGACATGTATGGACACATTGGTACAGTGAGGTTGACATGTATGGATACATTGTTATGCGGTGAGGTTGACATATATGGATACATTGTGAGACAGTGAGGTTGACATGTATGGACACATAGTTAGACGGTGAAGTTGATATGTATGGACACATTGGTACAGTGAGGTTGACATGTATGGATACATTGTTACGCGGTGAGGTTGACATGTATGAATACATTGTTACGCTGTGAGGTTGACATGTATGGATACATTGTTACGCGGTGAGGTTGACATGTATGGACACATTGTTATGCGGTGAGGTTGACATGTATGGACACATTGTTACACAGTGAGGTTGACATGTATAAAGACACATTGTTACACAGTGAGGTTGACATGTATGGACACATTGTTACACAGTGAGGTTGACATGTATGGACACATTGTGAGACAGTGAGGTTGACATGTATGGACACATTGTGAGACAGTGAGGTTGACATGTATGGACACATTGTGAGACAGTGAGGTTGACATGTATGGACACATTGTTACACAGTGAGGTTGTCGTGTATGGACACATTGTTACACAGTGAGGTTGACATGTATGGACACATTGTTACCAGGTGAGGTTTACATGTATAAAGACACATTGTCACCAGATGAGGTTGACATGTATGGATACATTGTTACACAGTGAGGTTGACATGTATGAACATATTGTTACGCAGTGAGGTTGACATATATGGACACATTGTCACCAGGTGATGTTGACATGTGTGTATATATATATATATATATATATATATATATATATATATATATATATAGCAGAGCTTATCTAGAGTGTGGGATTGGTACAATCTCCCGAAAATCTGTTTTTCCCGCAATTATCGAGTCTTAATGCGGGCAGACTCCCGCACAGTTGCAGAACTGCCCGCCCTGTTCACTGATCGTTGCAGGCACTTGTTTGTCGTCTGCTTGAAAAACTGAAAACTAAGACTGAGCAGGAGCGAACGATTTTCTGATATTTCATTGGCTGTTAGTGTAAATCAACCAATCAGTGGGCGTTCATCTCCATCTCGATCACCGACGAGAAGGTGCAAGAGTTTAAGGCGCCATATGGATATTTTCCAATATGAAGCGTGCACTCAACCTATTCGACTTAAATTTTTTGTGGAGGAAAAGTGAAAAAAAAAAAAAAAAAAAGATTCTGTGCCATGCGCGAGGGTGGAGAAGATCATGAAGAAACTGCGACTACATCCATAAGCTTGGAGAAGCAGCTTGCTTGAAAAGAGTGCAAGTGCAAGGGAAGAATCCGGTTTTCAAGGCGATTAGCTGAAGAAGTAGCCATGGAGAGAGGGGGGAGGGGGGGAGTGCCCCATTTTTTTGATGAGGGGCGGGGGGACTGCCCCCTTTTTAAAAAGTCCTAGATTAAGCTCTGTTTAGAGACATTGTTGCCAGGTGAGGTTGACATGTATGGACACATTGTTACACAGTGAGGTTGACATGTATGGACACATTGTTACACAGTGAGGTTGACATGTATGGACACATTGTCACCAGGTGAGGTTGACATGTACATACTAATATAGACACATTGTTACCAGGTGAGGTTGCCATGTATGGGCACATTATTACCAGGTGTGGTTGACATGTATGGACATATTGTTACATGGTGAGGTTGACATGTATGGACACATTGTCACCAGGTGAGGTTGACTTTTTATTTTTATTTTTTTGTATGCAGCTGTAAAGGAGACAGATCTACAGAAGTCACCTTTCAATTCGTGGGAGGAAAAAAGGTTTATGGGTCTACTGAGTAATAATATTCCCTTTGATGGCGACATTGTACAATTCCATCAAACCGATCTTTTCAAAAAGCTTAGAAAACGTGAACGATGTAAACAACTGAATTCAAACTGAAATGACTGACTGTGGAATACTGCTGCCAATGGACAGCAGTAACCTGACAGCAAGGACTTCAAGAAACAGGCCCCGAGAATAAAAGAAATTCCAGGGGGTGGTTTGCCTGCACAGAAAAGATGGTGCTGTATAAGCGTTTTCTAGAAAGGAAAAAAAAAAAAAACATGATGGTACGTGTTATGCTGGTTGAAAAAAGGAAAAGAGGAGAGAGCGGAAGAAAATGAGAACATAAAATTAGGAAAATATATAATAAGTGGTAGTAGACCCTTCGCTAGCAGCATATGGGAACCATCATAATCCCTCTGAAGACAGAATTATTCACACTTCCTGCCCTGAGGTCCTTTGCCTGCTCATCAGCTGATTGTGTCTGTGCTCCCTTGGCATCAAGTGGAGGTACACCACAGTCCATAGTTCTGTGGTGGTCTGACCACCACAAGAGTTCAAAGAAAGAATCCAATAGCACCCAAAAACAGCCAGTGAAGGGTAGAAAAGTGAAACAAAAAGAAAGTGTGGTAAGTAAGTAAGTAAGTTGAAAAACTAAAATCATTATATAAACAGTATACAATGTAGGGTAAAATCTTTGAGCCTATGCATGAAGATCCATTCAATGAAGGAAGGGAGCTCGTAAGATGTCCAACAGTCGGAGTGTGGTCTGCTCCGCTGTTTAATAACCCAAGCATTCTCAGTCATGTAAATGCTGTCAGCAGCTAAGAACTGTGCAGAACAACCTTTACTTGGATCTCCTATGAGATGCAATCTCCCTCAGATAGACCAAACAATATTATGCTGAACTACTTAGTAGTGGGAGAAAATGAGCACACGCCAAGAATTTTCGGTCGTTATATTAATGCCTTGGCAAAAATCTAATTGAATATATATATATAATATAAGGCCTCAGAGCAGGTGATACGTATAGATCTGCCTACGAGAGGGATTGCAATAGTTTCCTCATGCAGCTAGTGAAAGGTTTTCATATTTATGATATACACTTTCCTATTTACTTCATCTTCAATTTTTTTTCTTCTCAATTTCAAATGTTTGCCAAGTCATTACCATAATGATGGAAGAATTGTTAACCTGCACTTGTTTTCCCCCACTACTTAATTGTTCAGCATTATATTGTTTGGTCAATCAGTGGGTGATTGCATCTCTTAGGAGATCCAAGGAAAGGTGGTTCTGCACAATTCTTAGCCGCTGACAGTGCTTGGGTTACTGAACAGCAGAGCTGACCACTCAGATTTATTGCCCTCTCATAAAAGGCAGTATGAGCTAAAAATCGTCAAACGCTGTCCGAAGTATGCATCTGACATGCCTTCAAGCATGTGTGAACAGTGTCAGAAACCTGCTTCCGACAAGGCTCAGTTGAGTTAAATGACTACAGAAAGATTATGAATTGTAATGGAGGAATGTGATTGATAGATAGATTCACAGAAAGACATGCATACGTACATGTATACATTCATATGTACGTACATACATACACACATGCATGCATATCCTGAATGACAGATACAGTCCCCATAAGCAGCCAGCAGCACACTACTCCAATGGACATGATTTGCTGCACCAGTTAGAAGGTGGGATCACATAGAGAATGAAAAAGTAAGTTCAGTGCCTGTAGAAGAATCGTATCTTTTGTTTCATCATTTTTCATTTCGTTTCCTTCATTTCCAGTAGTTCACTGGCTCTGGAGGGCTTTTTTCAGGGACCGTCTCTTATGTTTTAAAACGTCTTGATATCAAAACGACTCTTTTTTCTGCCTCTTACTCCTCAGTGGAACAAGACTATGCCTCTGCCTGAGAGACACAGACTCCATATATGTTGCTCACTTTCTGCAGAACGGGAACTCTGAACGTGTGGACGACGAATAGGTGAAAAAAAAAAAAAAAAAAAAAAAAGAAAAAAAAAAGAAAGAAAGAAAGAAAAAGGCTCCAGTAAGCAGAATTACGAGCATGGAGCCTACCTCAGGTCAAAGTACTCAAGAAAAACAAGAATTATGTAATGTTATTTAGGTGTAGAAATACAGTCATATTTCAACTGCCATCTCTCTCTCTCTGTGTCTCTGTCTGTCTCTCATACTCAGATGTGCTATCTGTCTGCTGTCTCCCTCTCTCCTCCCCCCCCCCCCCTCTCTCTCTCTCCATACACAGATGTCTCTCTCTCTCTCTCTCTTTTTTCTCTCTCTCTCTCTCTCTCTCTTCATATACACAGGGGTGTGTGTGTGTGGACTGTGTAACAGGTTCTGTGGACCAGCCAGCACAGTCGACGTCCCCACAGTTGGTCATCCACGCAAGGTGCTGAGGACCTTCGCAGACACAGTTACCGAAACTGCCCTGCGCTCTCCTCCCTCGTCCTCATGCCCCAGCAGATGCTTCTGCTCAGCAAGCAGCCGGAACCACAATACCTGTACCTGCAGGGTCCTCCGGGCACTGGGGGGAGAACGGTAGTGCGGGTATTGAAGGCCCTGCAGTGGGCAAGACGGGGGGAAAAGAGTTATTATTGTTGCTAGTGAGTCTGTCAGTACAGCATTAACCATCGTGGTGGAGGAGCAGCTGGGCAGAATGCTGGGGACAGCAGCAGCTGGAAGCATCCAACGTCACAGCTGTGGCATCAAGAACGTCAGTAGGATGTTTCCGGTCTGGTGCAGCTGCTCGGTCCTGGCGATCCCGAGGCCTTCATCCTCTTTGAGGCTCCTAGGGACAGGTCAGTTTTGACTTAGGTCACGTGTATGTGTGAGTTTGTGTGTGTGTCTGTATGTATGGGTGTGTGTGTGTGTGTGACTGTGTATCTTTGTGTATATGTGTTTGAGTGTGTGTTTGTGAGTGTGTGTGTGTGTGTATCACAAAACAGAGCTGTTACAGAGATGCCACCCTCCTCCCTCCCCCCCCCCCACCCACCCCACCCATTCCTCCTCCTCTCTCCCGAATCGCCCCCTCACTCGCCGCCCATTCCTATCACATCCCAGCTGGTCCAGATGAACATGAATACAGAACACACCAATCAGATATAGAATCTGTTCTCTTTGTTCGATATATCATATTCCTCTTTCTTTGAACATGCTCAACAACTCTCACAAATTGAAAACAAATGAATAAATGAACACACTGATAAACAAGTAAATGAATGATTGAATAAGTGAAATAAATGATAATGATGATAGTAATGATGATGATGATTATCGTTCATGGCACTTATTGCCCAAAGCACAAACAAATACAGAAAAGATTAAAGAAAAAACGTAAATGAAACCAATAAGAAATGAAGAAAGGAGGGAACTAAATAAAAAAGTAAAGAAAGGAATTAACAAATTAATTAATTAACCGATATCAAGCTGGTGTGTTTGTAAACCTTCTGCAACATATGCACTGAATGGGGACACAACAAAAAATCGAAAGAGAGGTAATTACAGATTTCACTGATGATATAGGCAGTGAACACAGTTGTTTCCCTTATTTCACTGGAGTACTTCTGTATCCGCTTGTGTGTTGTTACATGCGCACTGTTGTCTTCTGAATCCAGAATAATACTGTGCATTGGGTTGTTTTATATTGTATTTCATATCAAAATCGTGTTAATTCATGATAGTGTTTTATAGTATTGCAGTGTGTTGGCATTCAGTGTAGTGTATTGCTGTCACAAGAAGTTTCTGTGAGCAGAGCTTGGACCATTCTCCCCAGGCAGACTGGCAAATTTCTCTGATGTCACCATGTATCATGCCAGCATGGATGTAGGGGTTAGATTTTAGTACAGTTTTTGCCCCCAGCACACGATCGGAATTCTCTGGGAAAAAAAAAAAAAAAAAAATCAACATGTAAGACTCAAAATATTGTGTTCAGTTGCAGAAAGCAAAACATCCCCTATTCCCCTCTACATCATTTGCACGTATGCACCTTTCCTCCGCTCCCTGACACCCCCCACACCCCTCCCGAAACTCCACCCACCCCTCTTCCTCCCGTACCGTGCACTCTTCTTCCCCCATCCTCCCCACACAGAATCAGAATGAAACCCATAACAACTGGTTATTACAGTGGAGGGTTCAAGCTTCATACAAATATATGATGGACAACTCGCATCCCTTCTCTTACCACACCGCTCCCACACACACTGCACACACACACACACACACACACACACACACACACACACACACACACACATTTTCATGATTTCTATGTAATACAGCTAAAATCTGTGCAAAGACGGCGAATACATATAGACTGTTCTGTTCTAAGACACTATTCGTTAAAGCTATTTTCCAGAGAAACGGGCGAGCCCAATACTGTTCAATGTGTTCATTAATGACCTTCCAACTTACCTGCAGATGACAGCGATTCTAATCAAGTCATAAACCACGGCACCAAAATTCATGTTTGTTAGATGCACATGACATAATAGTTCTCTTTATCTACAATGCTTGCTACAAAATGAATGAAACTGTATTGTACAGTCATGAATGGGGATTTCAAAATCAGTTTTACCAAAATATGATCCTAAAATACCTTTTGCATTCAGATATTGGTCAAATGTCATACAGATCACAAACCAGTACAATTTTGTGAGATCATTTTCCATAAAATGGCACAAGTGCTCAGAAGCATTTTGTAAAGTAAGCAGACAAAGTGCTGCACACCTTGAGATGAACAAGAAAAGGTTCAAAAACTGAAATCAGACGTAATGATTCACCTCGGCAATATGCTGATCACACCAGTGTCCATTCAATGGAGCTGACATGTGGTTCCCTTCTACAGAGCTCGACATGAGCAGCGCAGCTCTCGTATTCCAATCCTTTTCTACCCAGTTTATCTTTAGCACACACCACCACCACCTTCGTTTCCACCCTCCCCCCCCCCCCCCCTACCCCACACACACACACACACACACACACACACACACACACACACACACACATGCAAACACACTCGAGTTTGTAAATTTAGATGCCTGCTTAACATGCAGTGCTTAACATGCAGTGAATCATCCTGCCTCTGTGAACATGGTTGATGCCTAGTCAGGTTACAAACTGTACACAACTGAGTTTCTGGTTACACACAACAAAACCAAACAGCAAATCACACCTCTTACAGACATCTGAAAGCATGCTTTAAAATATAGAAATATGTGACACTTCATTACTAAAATGTGTCTGAAATGTTCCAGATGTTTCACATAAAATGAAAATGATTCATATCTAGAGGGAACAGAACATGCCATGAAAAAAAAAAAAAGATTCTTAATAATCAGATATCAGGAAACAATAAAAATGTTGCGCTTTGAGAATACATTCTTTCAAAGAGTTCACTGGAAATTACCAACTAAAAAGTAAACGCACAACAT
The DNA here is from genome assembly GCA_016801955.1 of Conus betulinus. NCBI lineage: Eukaryota > Metazoa > Mollusca > Gastropoda > Neogastropoda > Conidae > Conus > Conus betulinus. Next base: position 49,283 of record JADBJO010007743.1, read on the forward strand.
TTGGAATGAAGACATCAAGTCAGTAGACATCGCTACAGTGGTCACGATCCACAAACAGGAAAGAAAAGATACACGGTCATTACAGATGGAGTCAGAAAAAAATGGTCAGTATACATATTCTCTGTGGTCTGGACACCTTCTCCATCAAGACATACCAGAATCAGACTTGTGCAAACAATGCTCAGATGACATGCTCTGCTGTAATGCTCTACTAACAAAGTCTTGCTGCGAAGTATGTCCATGATTCCATGAATATGAAACAACTGTAATTGTCAGTATAAACTGTGGTTCGAGCAAAATGTATGGTCTCTTTTTGTATGATTTGTTGTTAATATGCTGTGTCTATAGTTCATGACAATTAAACTGTAGGACATGCACCCACACACACATGCACGCACGCACACATGCACATAGGAGTGTACACGCACACACACACAGGCACATACGCATGCATGCACGCAAGCACACACACAAAGTTTTCAAAAAGCAAACTTCATATCAGAATGTTGATAAAATGTTCCGATGCTCAACATTTTCTGATATTCTTCACTGTGATATTTGGATTTGGTAAACGACAATCTTTTAACCAAATTATTGAAAAAACACAAAGACCAAACAAGTGTTGGCTTCATACATTCGTAATCCCATACATATAATGTGTGTGACAGTCAAAATCCTTTTTGTTTAGAGGTTAAAGCTAAACGCTTTTCAAGCCAAATTCAGTAAAATGGAATGTGTGTTTGAAGAGCTGTCGGAAACTTACCCAGTACCTCTTTATTTATTTATTTTTATTTTTTTTTATTGTCTTATTTCATGCTCTACCCCATAGCTCTTTTTCATGGAAGGTCTTCAGCCTCACTTCATATATATGATATTTTGAAAATTAGAATACTTCAGAACAGTTTTGATTAGTGCTCTCACTTTTCCTCTCTTGTTTCAAATATTGTTTCAACCACTTTGCTTACATTCTGCAAATGTTTATGATTTTTCCTCATGTATTTTTTTGTTTTTTTTCATTTATTCTTCAAGGTAAACATACTCATTTGCCCTTAAACATTTGCACATACACATCAACAAGCCCCTCCCCCCCCCCCCCCCCCCCCCCCCCCCACTTTGATCGCCCCACACCACACCCATCCCCCCCTCTCGTCTACATTTGAATATATGACAGTGCATCCACCCTCGCAATTTTCACCTTTTCATGCACACACACCCGCATGCTGATAACCACACTTGCATGCATGAACACACACATACACACACACATACATTCATAAGCATATGCTCACACACATACATACACGCTTGCATGAGCACGCGAGCACACACTTAAACACACAGAGAATAAACTGGTCACAGGGGAAGTCACTGACATAGTGAGACCAGCAGCAACAGACACAGATTGGACATATCCCTGACATCTTCCAAGCCGAGACATGGAGTATTTAAGCAGTTCCCAAGATAGATTCAATCACCAGTTAATTTGGTAAATCATCTGAAACAGAGAAAAAGGAAAGACAGAAATTGAAACGGCTTCATGTGTCATATGCCTTTCATGGTCGTTTATTAAGGATTGAGTGGATAGTTCAAAGTGGATGGTGTACCAGTGTATGTGTGTGTGCACGCAAGTCTAAGTGTGTGTGTGTGCACATGTGCATGTGTGTGTGTGTGTGAGAGAGAGAGAGAGAGAGAAGAAGATCTGTGTTTTTTTTGTTTTTTTTTTGGGGGGGGGGGGGATGGCTGGCTTTCACGGTCATTTATAAGGGAATAGTTTGGAGATGAAGAGTAAGAGAAATAAGAGACAGACAGACAGATGCACAGATAGAAGACAGAAAGAGAGACTCGCAGAGAGTCAAGTTTGAAACTGAATGAATACAAGAGAAAACTTAATGATTATTGCCCCCTATTACTGTTACCACTATTAATATCACTATTACTGCTGTTGCCCATATCATTACTACTGCTGCTGCTAATACCTCTACTGTTACTGCTGCTGCTGCTCTACTGTGACTGTTCCTACTACTACTACAACTGCTGCTGCTGCTGCTACTACTACTACCACCACCACCACACCTATTACCACTACTACCACCGCCACCACTACTACTACTACTGCTGCTACTAGTACTAATCACTACTGCCACTACTACTACTACGACGACACCACTGCTGCTGCTGCTACTACTACTACTATTACTACCACTGCCGCTACTACTACTACCACTAGTACTACCATCACTACTACTACTAACCACATCTACCACTACTAGTACTATCACTACTACTACTGTCACTACTACTACTACCACCACCACCACCACCACCACCACCACTACTACTACTACTACTACAACTACAACTACAAAGCACTGCTACTACTACTACCACTGCAACTACTACTACTACCACCACCTACTACTACTACCACCACCACCACTACTGCTATTCCAATACACAAGAAGGCGGAATATTCTGAAAGTGTGCCTTATTATAGGTAGGTCCAGCCATTTTTTTAACTTGAAAAAATATGGAATGTTTTTGTATTTTTTCAAAACCCCATTAAAAGTGATACACATGCCAAATTTCAAGGCCATAGGTTTAATAGTTTTTTTTGAGATATTGAGCTTTAAAATTGGGGTAAAAAATGGCGTTTTTTCACGTTTTTTGCCAAAGGGCCATGTTTGGACCCTCATATCTTCTGAACTATTCACCTAATATACTCTCAGATTGGCAGAGTTATTATCTGTGATGGATACACTGAGCCTATTTTTTTCCAGAGCTCAATGATTATTTCATTTTTTAGCTGTGCCTCTTCAAAAAATGACTAAAATGCTGATTTGTCGACGTGTCATTTTGTGGCAAAACACAGGGTACCCGTTACTTAACAACCCGTAACTCTGGAACGACACATGCTACAGACAAAGTAGAGGTATCAAAATAATCAGCATTGAAGAAGGAACCTAAAGGTAGAAACATCCATGAGTTCAACCTTCACCTTTATGTACAAATTACATCAAAGTAAACAAAATCACCTACATTCCACATATATTCCGTCATTATCACGGGGACAGAATCAAATGCTCAAGAATTTCACCAAGCAAATATGTTCCAAATAACAGGCAAATAATGAATATATATGTCCAAAAGGAAAGGAACAGTAAATCACAACTGTCTTAAAAAACTTTTCAAATACCAGAAAAATCACCCTCTTTCCATGTTCCTGTTTTTCAATCACCATTAAGATAAAACTGGCCATCTCCATTTTGTACCCCAACATTAACAGTACTTTTTAACATATTGTTTGTATCTTCTTTTCAGGGTTCCCTGCTGGGTACAGTCAATGCTCCAAACTCTGTTCTTTGGTAGAATGTTGAAGTCTGAATAAAAGACATATTTACTTGCAAACTTCCCCAGTGGAGTCTGACAACGGCCATCTAAACAGGTTTTCTGTTCCTTTCTGGTCCATGAAGGAAATGCAAGCAAGGTCAGGTCTAACAATTTCTAGTACTTGACCAATGTAAAATGCATCATCATAGAAAACTGCTACAGACTGTCCCTGGCCTGAGAAATTGGATGGAAATTCATAGTCTGATTCATCATCAGAAGACTGATGACAAATATTTATTTCATGTTCCAAAAGTGCTGAATGATCTGGCTCTTGTGGTTCTTCTTCAGTGCTACTGTCAGATTCTTGCAGGTTCTGGTCATCTTCTGAAATTTATCACACACACACACACACACACACACACACACACACACACACACACACACACACACACACACACACACACACGCATGCATGCACAAACACACACACACACACACACACACACACACACAAAATTTTGAATAAACTGAACACAGTTAATAACTGGACATTTGTTTTGATCTATCAGTGATGAAAATGGATTGTTTGAATTCAGAGACTGTGAATGAAAGTGCATGATAACTTTGAAGAGAACATTTTTTTTTTTTTATATACCAAGTTCTATCATTTATGGATATATGATTCAACAGTAAAATTTTTTTAAATACACATTGCCACAATTTTCAATAAGACTTTTAAGTGAATGCTACCAGCACACACACACACACACACACACACACACACACACACACACACACACCAGCTAGTCATTTTATTATAATACATGCTTCAAGTTTCCAAATTCTGGTTTTTCTTACTCCTATCTTTTAGTACATATGCCACACTCATACTGCAGCTTCAAGCTAACATTCTCTTTAATTAGTTAATGAGTATTTTTTTGTTTACTTTTTTTTTTTTTTTTTCCTTTTATCTCATTTATTTATCAATTTATTGATTTTATTAATTCATTGATTCATTTTAGTACAAGTACTGCAAATTAATCCAAAACAACTGCTACTTTCAATTTTCATTGAGGTCTGAAACCTGAGTTATCGTCCCTGTCGAAGTTACAGCTGCCAAATTTTAATCTTACTTCGTAATTTTCGTAATTTTCGCTCTAGACAAAAATCATAAACCTTTTTATAAAAAATCTGAACGAGCTTGGGTAAAAGTTATTCTATGAAATTGTTTTAAAACTAAAAGGTTGATCACCGATTGCAACCATTTAGTACTGATCACGGGAGCTAACAACCACCACTCGACCGAGCACATGTCTGATGAAAAAAAAAAAACACTTCTAAAATAATTTCCAGAGTTAAGAAACACAAATTCCTTGAAAATAACAGGGCAAGGGCTTAAACAAATGAATCGTTCGCATACTTACCAAGATCACGCTCAAAATCGTTGAGATCCATCGGTTTAAACTCGCCACTCGACTCGACTCGAACATCGTGTCAGCTTCGTACCCCCCCCGTTGTCGGAATGCTGAATGCCGATTGGACTACGGGGTTCTCTCTTTATCCTGGCCGGAACTTATACACACAGCAGCCTGTGCGTCCTTATATACACGAACGAAAAGAGCATTGATTTTTCTACAAAACGAGTGGTCTTTCAATATGTTTTGTTCAGATTAGCGATGTTGATATGCTTTTGAAGTTTATGCTAGTCTTTCGGCACAAAAATTGCGGCACTTAATGAAAAGGAACTATGACGAACTTTATACCGATCAATTCTGCAGGTTTTTCTGTTTCATATGGTACCAACATCGTCGCTGTGCATATAGTGTGTCAAAGTTCTGAACACTTTTCCGGATTGTTGTTTGCGGGTCACGGATAGCCCGCGGCTTGAATCGTTGCACAAGCTCGCCAATGCAGTGTATGGTTTGTGTGTTCAGATCGTTCACAATAAAAGCACACTTCTTTCATACCATAAAAAAAACACACAGACTTCATGTTAGAGGTTCATTTTAGATGTGGAAATTTTTTATTTGACAGTGTTGAGTAGTTGAGGAGTATGAACAAGTTGAAATTGGCAGTTTTTTCTCCTGTTCTGCTGCCTGTTAGCCATGGCTACTGTTAGACTGGACCTACCTACTTATTAAATGCGCTGCTTATATTTCAAATCTGAATGGAGAAGTTGAAAGAGAAGAGGGAAACACGAGGCAGAGACAACTGCTGGCACTGCCACCACTACTGCTACCACAGCTGCTGCTACTACTTCTGCTAATATCACAACTACCTCAGTAACAGCACTGTGTATGAAGAACTAAAAAAGACAGTAAAGACATGTGGCTATAGACTATGTGACGTAGATCTATAGAGCCTGTTTCAGATGTACACTGAGTTCACAGGGTCTACACCTGATTTTGTATTCTGTGTCACAGTGACCAGTTCTTCCAGTGGCTGACAGCTGTCCAGCACCAGTTGCCCTCAGTCCGTGTGTGGGCAGCGTCGTGTGTACAGAGTGGACAACGACCCCACACTTCACCCTTCGTCCTGGCTGGAGATCCACACCCTCGATGAGCCTCTTCGGTCTCCTCCTGGAGTCACAAGACTGGTGGAGGGGTCAGCTGGGATAGGTCAGAGCCACATCCCCCAGTACAGCACCCCGGCACTGCCTCCCCCTGCAGAGGGACGACCAGTCCTGAGGCGGCGGCATGTGTTCCAGGCAGGTCACAGTGGGGTGGGCCCTGGGAGTGTGCTGAGTGTGCGGACACCATTGGTCAACTCCTGTCCCACGAAGTACGTGTTGGACAGCCAGGTAGAAACTGTTCTGTCTCATCATCATCATCATCACCACCACCACCACCACCACCACCATCACCATTGCCATCGCCATCATCATCATCACCATCAGCAGCAGCATGATCATACTGGTGGGTGACATGAGAACTAATTTAGATCTAATTCTGTACAATGTACAAGTCCTGACGGGAGAAATGGATCTGGATCTCCTGATTCACATTTATTTCTTGTGCTCAATGGCTGGTTCTGTGTGTTTGTGTGCCTGCCTGCCTGCATACATCTGTCTGTCTGTTGGTGTGTCTCTCTGTCTCTCTGCCTGTCTATTTGTCTGTCTGTGTTTTGTCTATTTGTCTGTCTGTCTGCCAGTGTGTCTATGTGCATCAGACCAGCCAGGGGGAGGTGTACAGTGACGTCATGTCATCATGATCATGCTGTTTTCAGGTGCCCCCCAGTACAGGGACACCTGGATTCTCTGTGTACTACCTTCATGATGCACGTGAGGCTGACGTCCCTGTACGTCGTCTGAGTGGTCACGGTGTACCAGTCAGGGTGGTGTCACGTCCCCCCAGTGCCCTGATGCCCGGGATCTGGCCCTGGCCCTCACTGACAGGTCATCGTCACAGAGTGGAGCAATGTCCAGGGGATGGAGAGGACGGTGGTCATAGCGCTGTGAATGTTGGATGCTATGGAAGACGGAACCGGTGACTTTGTCATTCTCCAGGTCCAGCAGTTTTCTGTGTGTCATTGAGTGACACCACCACAGGGGGACAGCCTGTCCACCATGATGTCACACCTCCACACCTCATCACCAACGGCTTGATGTTTCTTTCTCCTCCTCCTCCCTCCACCCCTCCCTGCTCTTCATCTTTCTGTTCTTCTTTCTTTCCGTTCATCTTTTCTTCCTCCTTCCTTCCTTCCTTTCTTCTTCTTTCCTTTGTTCCTGTCTTCCGTTCCATCATCACCTCTTTGTTCACTCTTTTCTTCATTCCCTTTGTCCTTTCCTTATTTATTTCGTCTGTCTGTTCTTCTTCAGTGGCATTCGTTTGCATTCATTCCCTCTTCCCGACTGCACTCTTTCTTCTTTCTTTCTTCCTGTCTTGCTTCCTTATTGTGATGTCATTTACACAGTGTCATAAAACACTGAAATCTGTGTGACACGGGAGAGCACACTGTCGGTATTTTTAACACACTGTGGCAGAACTTAAGAAGCCAACCTGTGTATCATACATTTTCTGTTTTCTCTTATTGTCTCTCTGTCTCGGTCTCGGTCTCGGTCTCTCTCTCTCTCTCTCTCTCTGTGTCCCATATGTTACATTGTAACACATCAGAAGAGTGAACAGTTGACAAATTTATCCACAGAATATAAATGTAAACATTTTTTATGTCATTTCTTGTTTTATTTAATGTAGGCATTCCATGATAAATCCAGAAGTCGTAGTAGCCATCATCCTGCCTTCACTGAAACAAACCAGTGACACCATGTCTGTCTGTCATTGCGTGGTGGGGGACCTACACTACAGTGAACCCCTGTGCAATTGATCAGGGACCAGGCCAGTCCAGCTGACATAGAGATCCCTGGGGTTAATCCTTGACCGGCACATCCCCAGTCCATCACTGACCCCTACGTTAGTTCAGTGATATTCAGGTTTAACGTGCACAGCCCTAGTCCATCACTGACCCGACGTTAGTTTCAGTGATATCCAGGTTTAATGTGCACATCCACCCCAGGGGATGAGACAAAGGGGGATAAGCACTGAGGATACTGGGGGAAGGAAGGGGGTCCTATCTAACATGACTCGGACCCGCCAGAACAACACATTAAGGCGGCAGCAAACATGGCTGTTGTCATGATGGGCAGCACTGTGACTGGCGTTAGTTCAGGCCCTGGCCTCACCTCAAATAGAAAAAGTGGCCAGCATATTGCTGACAGGGTGTACAGTCAATAGCCATCTGATGACCTCATCTTCCGCCTGATGTTGCCAGGTAAAGTCACTAAATGGGAGTGTGGAACAGAGAGCATGTGATGTTGCCATGCCACACTTTGTGCTGCAACACAGGGTTCGCACAGGGCCCTAAAAGGCCCTAACCTTTTTAGGCAAAAAATGGGGGCCCCTAAAAGGCCTTAAAAATCAAAATGAAGAGGCTGGAGGCCCTAAAAGGCCTTAAAACCAGAACAGCCTAAAAAAAAAATTCTATAAAAAAAAACTTGTGAAACAACAACAAAAAAATCAAAGAAAAATGATAAGAAAAGAAAACAAAAAAAATTTCATAATAGGTAAATGCCGAATCAGTTCCGATCGATCGTGGTGTAAAGTCGTTTAAGGGAAAGTAACTCCACGACAAAGTAACTGTGCTGTCCGCCATCTTGGGGAGCTGTATGACGATGTTTACTCCCTCCCTCTCAGTAGGTCCATTCACCCCAAAATCAAAGACCCCTTTGGCGTTGGTTGTGAAGAAGCCAGTCTGGTTGTTGTATCCACCCTTGAAGACAAATTCCTCTTCGTCCCCAAAGGCTTTCTTTGCGTTCTTTTGCCTGTCATAGTATTTTGCCTGTCATAGTATTCCCCATAAGGCCTACCCCTGCGGCGACGGCGGTTACCGAAGGGGTTACGCCGGGGTCCGGCTGATGACCCTTCCTGGAGATCGTCATCGATGATTATGACTTCTGTGTTTGTTTTGTCGTCAGAATCTCTACCCATAAAGATGACCTTGCCGGCCTTTGCTTGAGATCTGTGACTAGACCTGTGTTGGCGGCCACTGGGTCGGCGGTGGTCGTAATAGTACTGGGCTTCTTCTCTGCGCTTTCTCTCTTCTTCTTCATCCTCGTCTTCCACATTTTCCATGTAGACAGCACCCTCATCGACATAATCTTTGATCTCTTCTTCATTTGTCTGAGCATAGTCAGACTATCGTGTAGTTGGGCTCTGGTGCTTCCTCTGAAAATCATTTTCTACTTCTCCTTCTCTTTTTTCTCCATTACCATCTTGGGGAGTAGTTTTCCTCTTCTTCTTTATCATCCTCTTGGGTAGATTCTTTAGTTCGATTTCTGCCTCTCTAGCATTTTCTTCTCCCCGTTTTTCTTCCTCTTGGGCGTCTTCTTCATCTTCGTTTTCCCCCTCCTGGGTAGCTTCTTCTTCTTCAGGTTCCCCCTCCTGGGCTGCTTCTTCTTCACCTTTGTATCTACCTCCTGGTCACCTTTTTGTTTTCTCCCTCTTCTTCTCGGGCATCTCCATTCTCACCTTCCTGGTTATCTTCTTCTTCGTTTATTTGAATCTCTCCTTCCTCTCTGTCTTCTTCGCCATCGGCCCCCCCAGTGATATCTTCCTCACCTCCTTCTTCATTCTCTCCAGCCTCTTCTTCTCTCTCTATGTCTACCTGAGTGTCAGCATCAAAGCTTCCCCCTGGTGATAGCCAAAATTGGTGAATATATCGGATTCGATCTTGTCGAGCCTATCTGAGTCAGTCAGTTCTTGCTCTTGGTTAGACACGAGGGGCTGAGTAGCTTGACTATCTTCAACCTCTAGGGGAGGCTGTGTTTCTTGGGTATAGTTGTTTCTGGACCGTCTGGGTGGTGACATGACAGGGAGTTGGAGGTCGGCATAAGTCTCTGGGGCGGTAGTAGTATCAAACATCAGCCGCCGCTGGGTGGTCTTCTTCCGTTTCCCTATCTTCATTGTCACTATCTTGGAGGGTGTCAGGGTACTGAATCAAAGTGGCTTGGAAAGCAGTAGCGGCCGCTGCTTGGGTTGGTGTGACATTAGTGTCCTCGTGATCATCGATGTCTATGACTTCGTGGGCAGGGACTTCTACCTGATGATTAGTCCGGGGGGGTGTGGTTCTGCGTCTTGGGGGGGTTCGCTGGGTGGGTCTGGCGGGGATGTCCTGGTCGGGTAGTTCGTCCTCGGGGGGTGTACCTGAGGCGAGACCCCTGACAGTACAACGGGGGGCGGGTTGTTGGTGAGACATGGGGGGCACGATTGCGATTATTAGTTCCGAGTTTGAGTTGGTTTGGATCTCTTGGCAGATGGACTGACATCCCCCTGGTCATCATGATCTTTTTCCTGCTTACGTTTGTCACCCTTTCGGTGATCACCCTCCTCTTCCCGTGGAGCGTCCTCAGTTGGGGCACCAGCGGACTCTTGGTTGCGCTCCGATACCTCCCCAAGTACCCGCTCGTTCCTCTCTTGCTGCTCTTCTTCAGGAGACTGGGGGGTTAGATCTGCAGCAGGTACTTCGTCGACGAGTGCCCCGTCCCCCCGCATGCTAGTGAGGTCTCGAGGGCTGAACGGACATAGCCTTTGGGACGATTTTCTTTTTAAAAGTTACAAAACTGGCCCCAGTGGTCAAGTCTAGGTCATCAATGATGGTCTCGTCAAAGACCAGCCCGGGGTGTTTTGGATTGGCCCACTGGTCAGCCGCGGGGGCTGTTCGGTTTTCAGTTTGTTCAGCCGCGGGGGCAGCTTGGGCCCGAGATTGTTCTTCGGCCACTGAGGGCTGTTCGGTTTCAGTTTGTTCAGCCGCGGGGGGGGCAGTTCTGGGCCCCACCATCAGTTTGTTCATGGAGCTGGGCCCCACCATCAGTTTGGGACTCAGGGGAGGACCGAGAGTTTAGCTGATGCCACGGTGGGCTTTTCATCAGTTTGCATGGTTTTTAGGGGCTGAACAGTTTTGTCCCTCAACAGTAGGGGGGGGGGGGGGGGGGGGGAATAGGAGATGATGTAGTTTGGGTGGGAGGGGTAGGTTGACCAATAGAGGTCAGATCAGTGGAGGTGGACACGATTGGGAGAGGTTTAGGGGTAGTAACGGGTAAAGGGGTAGGGGGTGTAGCAGTAGTAGCTGCCTGAGGAGTGGGGAAAGCAGTTGCTCCTGGAGTAAATTGCATAGGGGGAGCTGGGCCCATGGGCATCATTGCTGGAAACTGGCCTGGGGCTTGTTGGAAAAATTGATGTATGTACGACAAAGGGATCGTGGGGAAAGGGAAGGGTTGATGCTGCTGGGGGGGTTGTTGGTTGGTTGGTTAAAGAAGTTAGGGTCGGCAATAAACACAACATATGGCTGTGCAGCGGCCATCGAGGAGAGGGAGAGAGTAGTAGCGGGGGGAGTAGAGGGGGTGGTAGTAGTATGAGCGGCATCCTACAACAAAGAGAATTAAAGAACCCTTGAGGTAAATTTCAACCCACGTTTTTTCTGTCTTTGTGTGTCAGTTTTATTACCCCCTTGCGCAAAATATTTTACAAAACTTCCCGAAACATACTCTATAGGGTTATAGTACATATCCTAGCTCATCAGCTATGACGTCAAAATAACCTCTAACCTGAAACCTCTAAAATACAATACCTACAACAAATAAAAACCCCAAACAAATCTAGCAAAATTATAAACGTTACAACCAACAAACTGCACTTACTCATTCATTGCCTCAGACATCAAGAATCAAATATTCTCACAAACCAAAAACAAAGAAAAAAAAAGATTCTATAGGGAGGCCTAGCCACTTGCGGCTATCGGGAGAACGTCAGCCAGGCACCGATTGGTTGAACCTGTGACCTATGAATAATCTATTCCGATTTCCAGTTCCTCTTAGTGCAGACGATCAGACGCAACAACATCGATGTCATCGGCAACAGGGAGTACTTTTGTCATGATACTGTTGAAAATAACTCAGAAACGATCATAGATATATGTGTTCTGAGTAGAAAGAGTGTTTAGACTTCGCCCCGTCTCGCAACTTTTTTTTTTTTCAGTCGACAAAGAAACTGAATCTGCAGTTAGGCCTACTGTTCATGAGTGCATTGTAATATACGTTAGGTTCATACTCTGTGGAGAATGAGTTGGTTGCCCTCCAGCCCCCACCCCAAGGGTGAAGGTGCATAGGTTTTTCTCTGTGTGTGTGTGTGTGTGTGTGTAGATTCTCATCATCAAGTAGAAGAATCGGATTAGATTATTCATAGGTCACAGGTTCAACAATCGGTGCCTGGCTGACGTTCTCCCGATAGCCGCAAGTTGTTGAACGAAGCAAGACCACGGTTCGTTTTTCAAAAATTTGACTTTTAATTGAGAGTTTCTTTATAAGATTTCGTCAGTTTAACTCAGAGACACTAGGAAGTGCTTATTCCAAGATCTGTGGCTTGATAAATCTGAATATAACTTAGACAAATATCGGTTCTATTGTAGTTTTTGTAAGAAGGGGTTTCAGCATGGGAAAATTGGTGAAAAAGCCATTCAAATTCACCAAAAAGGGAAGAAACATTCAGACTTGGAGAAGGCGAGTGCTACAGCGGCAGTGCCCTTAAATATTTTTTTTTTGGAAAAGACCCGTGACAGTGGGCAGGCCCCAAGTAGTAGTACATCAAGTTTTTGCTCTGAAAAAGCACTTGGTTGCTGTCCTTCAACGAGTTCTAGTGCTTCTACTGCAAGTTCGTTTGGCCCTACTGCCCCTCTAACACCCCCACTCTTTGACTTTTCCTTAACCCCCATATCACCAGCATCCTAACACAACTACATGATTACACCTGTCCACTACCTCAACAGCAACCCACTATATAAAATCCACAAAATCACATGCCCACTCACTCCATATTAACTTGGAGTGCCCCCCCCCCCCCCCCCCCACACACCCCACACCACTTCCTTTCCTCTGTCCACATTATGTTACCCCACCCTACTCCTTTGTGTACAACTACAAGTATACTAAGGGGCTTGTGTGTCTCCCCTCTCCCCTCTACATGTATATAGGTATGCTTGGATGTATGTACATGCATTTTGTCGTGTGTGTGTGTGTGTTTAATACACAGATTCCCATATGACCACTATCATTACCTCCACTCATAAGATGTCCTGTGTACGCCAATCATTTTTTTTTTTTTTTTTTGGCATATGTATGTGTGTGTGGCTGTGGCTGTGTGTGCGTGAGACGGTGATGATTTCATCTATGACAGCCATCACCATCAATCAGTCATTGATCATTGGGCCCCCCCCCCAAGTGTTTTTTTGTTTTTGTTTGTTTTTTTTAACTCAACTGGCATTATCATGCCAATGCTATCATGTTATTTACTTACGGCAATGATCATCATCCTGTATCACTGTTTGTCCCACTTACGACAATGACCAATTATCCATGAATCATCAATTTTATTCCTTTTTTTTTTCCCTCCCCCACCCCCAACCAGCATTACTACATCAATGCCACCACAGTATTTCATTTATGACAATGGTCACCGCCCTATATTACTGTAGATCTCATCTCAGTGATCAACATCCATCAGTCATTGATCATTTCATTTATTCCCCCACTGGCATTATCGTACTTGCCAATACACTATCCTACTCCTTTTACAAAAGTGACCATCATCCTACACCACTATGGATCATACCTACACCTTGACCATGATCATCATCCACCCATCTTTGACAACCTCCCCCATTCCCCCCCCACCAGCATTTTACACCAGTGCCACAACATTATCCCACTATACAACAATTATCATCATCCTACAGTACTGTTTATCTCAAATGATACATGATCATCACCCATCAGTCATCTGCCTCTATCCCCTCCACCCTCTTTCTCAAACATTCAATATTATACTAATGCCACTTTATTATTCCACCTACCACAATGACCATCATCCTACAGTACTATTGATCTCACCCATGCCAATGAGCATCACCCACAGGTCATTGATATTTTCCTTTATCCCCCCCAACTTGCACCATCACCTCTACATTTTTCCACTTATATAACAATAGTCATCATCCTATGGTACTACTGATCTAAAATGATTACCATTTATCAGTTACTGAAAATACTCCCATCCAGTGAACACCTTCATACTGCACTATATATGGAAATGAAGAAGCTGACCAATTGACAAAGGAATGTGGACAGCAGCCCCAACTGTAAAAGGTAGCCTCCTTGGAATAAATCAAAAGTATTTCCAAGGAGACAAATAGGAGGATGACTTGAGCACTGGACTGTTCTCACAGGACTGTTGAGTGTTCTCTCCTCAACCAGAGGCAGTGTGTGCTAGTCAATCAAGGACAAGGCAGCTGTTAGTCAGGTGTGGAAAGAAAGCATAGGCCTACTTTTTTCTTCATCTTGTGACTTGTATTCCTAAGACTTCCGCCTTGTGTGTGCTGCAAGAACACTGTGTTTACTCTAGCCATTGTAAAAGATTTCTTTGTTTTCATATGGACATGGAATTGACAAGATTCATACCAGAAAGTGATTAGGTGCTTGCTGAATGGATGTCTGTATTGGAGAAAATGGCATCTGTGGGAGGCAATGGTGAGCACTTTTCAGCGTTTTCGTGTGCCCTGATGGCCCTATTTAAAAAAATTTCAGGCCCTAAAAAAGGCCCTAAAAGGCCCTAATTTTTGTTCTTGAACCCTGCAACATACACCTCATTTCTCTCACAAAGTCGGACTAGAGTCGAGCTCAACAGGGTCTTCTTTCCCCGCTGATTCCGCCAGGCCCGTTCCCTTGGCTGTGGTTTCGCTAGATAGTAGATGGGGACAGTGGGAATCTCGTTAGTCCATTCATGCGCATCACTGATTAGATGACGAGGCATTTGGCTAGAAGGCTGAAGTGTATGAAATTTGAATGGATACACTCATTCCGGCGATTTTACATCGGCGATTGACGTGGTTTTATTATTCGGTGACTGCAGGATCCGGGAGATACCCATCTGTCGGCTGCTGAGGCACTTAACGCCTGGTGTGCTTCAGTGATCTGCGGGCGAGGATGAGCAATAAACGTTCAGCAGGATAGAGTTAATTATTATTCCTGCTGCCTCGCATAGCCTGATCAAGTGAGACCCTATCTTCCCACACATTCACATTTGGTTGTACCCATACCAACAGGTTGATCCTGTTGTGCCCAGGTCACTGGTTCATGAAGATCCTGAGCATCTTCAGCGTACCACCTAGCCCTCGCAGGGTTAACACCATGCAGGTAGGTTTTGTCCCAGTCCAAGACTCATTAGAACTTTATGGTTGGCATTCAGCCATCCTCCTCTAGCGCCAATTGGGAGGCCGCAAATGCTGACTTTTGGGTCTGCTACACCCCCCGAGGTATTTTTCTCTCAGATCGTCTTTAACCCTTAGGCTGCAAAGGAATTTGACAAGGGAACTAAATCCATTTGCCAGGTAATTTTTCAGGGAAAAAAACGGTGTTCATTTTAAAGAAAAAATATGAGCACAGTTCTTATCTGACATACATGTAAGTATACTTTTTCTGAAAGGAAAATGAATGAACAGTACCCAAAAAAATACTTAGTCAAATTTTATTAGTTTGTGACGGGAGAATTTTTTGAATTTTTTTTTTAAGAATTTTTTTTTTTAAATTAGTCATCATTATTTCTTATTGTTGGGTTAGGAAGGCTAGTATCCTCAGCATAACAATGTGTCAGTTCAACACAAAAAAATGTAAGAAAAACACAACACACCAGCCACAGCCTACCTTACATGTCTTTCACATGAAAATATTGCCTCTTTGGAATGAACCGTAAAGCCACTTTTTTTTTTTTTTTCCAGGAACAACGGGTGTTCAATTAGAAAAAAAAAATGAGCTCAGTTCTGATCTGACATGCATTAAAGTATATATTTTTTTAAAGAAAATGAATGGACAACACACACACGCGCACGCACACAGAGTATATACATATATAGTACACACACACACACACACACACACACATACACCTGTACGCGTGCACACACGCACGCACACACACACGGACACACACTTGCACACACACACACACACACACACACACACACACACACACACACACACACACACACACACACACACACACATGTATACAGAGAGAGAGAGAAGAGAGATATGAATAATAGAAAAACTCAAAAACACACACACACACACACACACACACACACACATGCGTGCGCGTGGCGCATGCTTAGAAACAAACTTGACAACACAACAACAAAAATTGGGGTGAAGGAATATGATACAGTGAAAATGAAGGTGAAAATATTACTTGTACGAGTTGATGCCAGAGTGAAAGCAGTGTGAGCCCCAAGAATTGTTTCATCTCTTGCATGTTGGTCTCGCTCCAAGTGGAAATCTGGAATATTTCTTCACTTGTGGTGGTCTGGCCTGCATTTGCTGGATGGTCTGGTCTGCTGCGCATATCTGTTTGTTTCTGTAACTACTTTGTCAATTAGTTCATCTGTTATAAACGGAGAAAAATAGTCCATGCATCTGTTCCCATGTGGTTGGGTTTTTAGGCCGGGGTTGCCGTCAAAATCGGGCAGAGTTGGCTGGAAACCGTCAGCTGACGAAATATCAACATTGGCGAACACACCGCCCAGCCCCCTGCCCCTCCCCCCTCTCTCCCCACCTCGTACTCGCTTACCACACTGTACTCTACCACGTCTTCTCCCCCAACCCCTAGTTTCCCCCCTCCCTCTAGCTGGTCTCTCTTCGCCTTCACTGTCACTGCTTGGCGTGCTCACTGACCTCGCTCTCCCCGACTCGCTTTGCTCATCTGCAACTGTGTTGAAGTCGGTTCTAGTCTGGGGATAGATCGTCGCTTGAGACGGGAAAATCCGCATCTTCTTCGCCTTCTTCTAACGAATCACTCGAAAGTAATTCATCATCACTTTCTTCCTCCAGTAATCTTTCTAATTCATGCAAAGCACATGCTGCATCCATAAGTCGAGGTCGTTTTTATGCTCAATCTGCTGGTAATCGGCCCTGGTGTCGCCATTTTAGCGTTGCGCAGGAAAGATGCGCTGTTCACACTGAAGGTCACCCACTTAGTTTGCTTGAAAAATAATACTTCGCGATGACGGAATGGGGTTTCCAACCATTATAAGACTCAAAGGAGATTCACGATTCAAGTTCGGAAAGTTTTGTCATGCTCTCGAGTTTCGTTAGGATTTTTACGATATTTTATGTATGGCCGCCATTGTGGTCTCAGCTCCTTTTCCCTGCATTTCCAAAGATAAAGGTGTGCAGTTTGGTCTTGGGGGGAAACAAAGATGCTGCAATGCCCAAGGCTTCAGCATTTTTTTTGCCAAATATGGGTTGTCTGAAAGGGCTAAAACATTTAGCGCTTTCTTGTCAAAGGCGTGGTATGGTACTTTCTATGTGAGGAATGCCAAGACCTCCTTTAAGCATGGGAGTGTAAAGGTGGTGGTTGGTCACTTGCTCTGTAACTCTAGCACTTTGATCTGTTTCCAGCACGCATCATCCAGCACTCTCAGCATACTTGTAGGAGCAGCCTCTGTATTTGCCATAGAGGCTATGAGTCTTGGCATCATGTTTCTCCAGATGAAGAGCTTTTGCGCTGGTTTCAACGGGGCCTCTTGCACCCTCTTGCTCCATGTTTGGATCTGTGTTAGGAGCCTGGGCTGTGTCATACCAAGGTCCAAAATGTTTGCCCAGGTTATTTTCTGGTATCTTCTGGGGCTGCCCATGGGATTGCATCACCGTTGATTGTGGTTGGTGAGCAGTCATTCACAGTCCAAGTTTTCCCACATGCTTTGAGGACAAAGACGAAGCTGTTTTTGATATTAACCCCTTGACTGCTGAGCCTACTTGGTAGGAAGTGAATTGCCCAGTGCTGGGCTGGATTTCTGTCTGTGGCCGAGTGAAAACTACAGTGTGTTTACTTTTTAGCCCACATCTCTGTCACTAATGACCCAACACCTAACAAAGTATATATATATATATATATATATATTTTTTTTTTTTAAAGGAAATTGAATTTGCTGTTTGACTGTACAGATTTGAATACCAGAAAGTATGACAACAAGAAGTGAGGCAAAGGGAAAGTGAGATGTTAGTAAAAATAGCTGTAAAATCATATCATAATTGACAAAAATGAATGAAAAAATGACAAAAAAATGTAGACAGAAAGAAACAAAAATGTAAGGAAATGAATATGAAATAAATCAAATAACTGACCTGGTGATAAGATGGTAAAAAATCTGCCCAAACACAGCAACATGATCCACATGAAAGCGCGCAATGCACAGATGGATTCCAGGAAACACTTGAACCACTGCGCTACACAGATTTTATCCAGAGGAGCACAAACACCACAGAGATTTCATTTTTTTTCCCCACCACAGATTTTTTTTTTTTTGGTCAGCACACAATTCATTGGAGAAGCACAGGCACCACAGATTTCTACCTACATGTGTAGTATGTGTGTTAGTGATGTTTATGTGAGGCTGCTCAGGCTGTATAGTTGACAACGGTGTGGTGGAGCTCAAAGCAGAGTGCAGGCTTGGATGGGCAGACAGGGCACATGTACCGGCAGTCGGAGTGCATGCCCCGTGCAGTGCACACTCTGCACTTGCGATAGGGCTTCTCTTTGGTCTCTGTTGGAGGCATGGGCTTAGGGAAATGGACTGCTCCAACTTGCTGTGCATCATCAACACTCCCTGGTGGACTAGGTGCTGCTGGTGTGGCAGGATCCACCGGGCGTTGGATAGAGGCAGCAAAAATTCCTGGAGGAAATCCAGGTAATCTTGTTTGTAGCCCCTCTCCTTGGCCACAATGTGTGCATTCAGTGTGGCCACCTGCAGAAAGTGGAAACCCAAATTTCTTGGTCCACTTCTGGCACTTGAGGGTGAAGTCGTAGGGCTCATTATTAGTTCCTGGATGTCCACGCCACCCATGTAGTAACTACAGTCAACCGATGACATGGGCTGTCGCAACTCAGCTTGTGTGCGGCCTCTTCTCCTCCGTCGGAAGTTTTCAATGTGCAGACTGGACACAATGAAAACTTCCTTGCTATCCATAAATTTGAACATGTGGGTGCCATCTTTACAGAGGCTGCTGAAGTTGGAGGCTGGCACCTCCAGATTCTGCACACACTGTGGCACCTGGTTCTTCCTCACAGTGCCACAGTGGAGTGTGTTGTGGGCCAGCAGGCAGCGGTTCAGGTTGACTGAGCTGTAGAATTTGTCGGCATACACAATGTAGCCCTTATCCAGCAGGTCCCCCATCAGCCACGCCACCACCTTCTCTGTCATGGTCAGAGTCTGGGTGTCAGCGAGCAAATCGTTGTGAACACTTGTGATGGGGTCTTCTTTACCTTGGTAGATCCTGACAATACAGATAGAGTAGGACAACCACTCAGATAAGTACTTGAGTCCTGACTCCACACACACACACACATGCACATACACACATGCATGCAAAATGCACATCACACACAAAACGTTACACACACAAACATTACACACACAAACACACACACACACACACACACACACACACACACACACACACACACACACACACACACACACTCACACACTCACAAAACACACACACACACATGGATGCAGAATGCACACACCTCACACACTCACAAAAACACACATTGTTTTGTTCTTCTATGATAACCTAAATCTATTCTATTCTATTCACACACAGACCTGAAGCGCTAGGTGTAGCCGGTCCGGTCACACATCAAGAACATCTTGAGGCCAAACCTGGCCCTCTTGAGTGGCATTTATTGCTTGAACCCAAGACAGCCCTTTCCACAGTAGGAGGCTTTCATCCACTGAAATTTGTCACTGCGGCTTGCGGATTTTTTCAAACTGTACCTGTAGCTTGTCAAGCAGTGGCCTGATTTTTGTACAGCCTGCTGCAGAAATTGGAAACAGATTTGACATTTTGAAATCTATGCATTTTTACTAAAGATGGATAGTGAAATTATGAATAAATAAAAGCAGGGAAAAAAAAAATCCCCTGCTGCTGGCATCTTGCTGCTGTCACTGAAGTGGAGGTACTTCAGCAGCAGAAGAAAGCGGTCCCGCGGCATGGTCTGGCTGAAGATGGGGGTGTAGAACAGCCTGTAGGTTGACCAGTACATGTGCAGTTCTGGCCGCTGGTCAAGGCCCATCAGAAACAGCAATCCAGGAACATGCACATTTCCTGAATATTTGTTTCCTTCCAATTATTGGCCCAGACTTTTGGTTTTGCTGCCAGATATTCAACATTGTCAGCCATGTACTGTGTAGCGTACCTGTTGGTTTCTTCCACAAGCAGCCCCAGAATATCATTTGTGATGAACAAATTCACAGAATCATAGGCAGGGTTCTTTTAATCTGTTTTTAATGGGTTGGGAGAGGTTTTGCTTTTAATCTTTTTTTAACATGTATACGTGGTAGTTTGGAACGTGGTGGCAGTCCTGAGATAACCTCTGCTGTTGACGGGACTATAATTTAATCTTAATCTTAATCTTAATCACAGGCAGTGAAGTTTTCAGTGCTGACTTCAGCACTCACACCTACATGTTCACTGGAGTCAACTTGCGATGGTTCAAACTCACTGCCATCTGCCCAGTCCTCCTCGTTTCTAACAGTCACAGTGACTGTGTCAGGCCCACGGGCTCTCCCCTCCCCCTTCCTCTTGCTCTCCCTGCCACTGTCACTCTCCTCACTGTAGTGCCACTGCCACTGCCAGCCCCAACACCTTGATTATTGTCGTTGTTGACTGATTAGCAGGAATAGTATAATCTACAGCTGTAGACCTACTAGCAACAGCAGCAGCGTGAGGCCTGCTCTCACTCACAGTTTCTTGCAGTTGACTGAGACTGAGAGTTATCGTGCAACTGTTGTACTAGTTGGAGCCTTGTCAACAAAGTTTGAATGTCACTCACACCGTCAACATCGTCCCCATCATCACTCGATCCATGCTCAATATTATCGGGATCGAAATCTTCTTGATCCACGTCTCTATCATGCAAAATACTCAACACTTCTGTAGCATTATACCACTTTTTGGCTGCCTTCGTACCTTGTCAAACTCACTTGCAATTGCTTTGCCTTGTGGCTCAGCGAAAACCGGTCGATTTTTGAAAATCATGGTCAAAAACCATCCCATAATGTTTGGTATCAAACGAAAGGGCGAGAACTCTACTTTCCGGTCGTGTAATCAGTATAATCGAATAACGCGATGCTGCCCCTTACACGGTGCCCATGTAAACACATATGACGAGCACGAGCGGGTTCGCCCGTAGCATTGTCAATATAGGCAGAAACGCCCCGTAAAGGACGAGTGGGTGTGCCCTACGCAGTCAAGAGGTTAATGAAATATTTTCACTTTTCAATTCAGGCTTCGACTTTCTTTTCCGTCAGAATGTTCATGAACATTTCGTTCCTTGTTGTTGCTCTTGCACAAATAATAGTTTCTCTTGATGTTATTCCAAGGTAGCAGAAATATGGAACGAGACTTATTGTTTAGTCTGTGGTCGTAGTATTGAATGATCCAAGTTGATTATCCGTTCATCATTGACGTTTTTCACACAGGTCAAAAGTGTAGGGTACTGTTCCAGGCTTGTCCAAACCAGGGCAGGTATGTAGAGTATCGTTCTGAGCTCAACCAGACCAAGATAGGAACCGTCTGAAAGAACAACTCGGCTAGCGTTGACAATCTTCTAACAGTGTCCTGTAGATAGAGTCTGTGCATGAGTGTAAATGAAGACAGCACACAACATCACAGATAACATCAAGACTAGTGTGCGTGTGGTGTATGTGATCTAATCGGACACAAGAACATAATAAAAAATATGTATATATAAATGGATAATGAGAATGAAACAAGGTGATGATGATGCCGACCCATCCTCAGCACATCTGAAATTGAAGAAACGATTCATTAGTCCACATTGTTGATACTAGGATAATCGTATAAAGAATATCAACAAACCATTCAGTGAAACGGACTAACTGGTATAAATCAGTCCATTCACATACTCCACACCATGTGTGTCGTTCCAGAGGACAATTAATCAAACTCAGTAATGTCTAGATTATAGCAACTGTGTAATACCTACAGAGTCCAGAGACCAATATTTTAATACTAAACCAATTTACCTTGGGCCAAAGATGGTTCCACGAACAATGCAGAGGGATCGGGAAGAGGCCAAATCATTTCAAGGCCCCTCTCCTAAGCACTGGGGTCAGCCAAGTGCTCTGCATCCTCCGTTACAGCCGTACCCAGGGAGGAAGTTGAAGTTAACAATGGCAGGCTAGATCCTCCAGCCGTTGGTCATCAAGGTTATGCAGAACATTCTGGTAAATTTGCTCTTGAATCGGTTCCAGCACTTGATAATACTTTGCTGGGGTTATAGGCTCAATGTGGTGTTGATGATCTTCAAGTTCTCCAATTGTAAGTGAAAAACAGTTAGATATTTAGCAGAGCAGGAACTATGTCTTGTTTACATCCAGATTCTCGTTGTCGTCTGTCCAGTTGCGGTCAGGGTTGCCTTAGTAGTATATAAGTGACGCTTGCACTTGCGTGTAAGTCTTTTTAGAATAACATCATTGTGTCATTATGTCTTTGCTTACATGTTTGTGACACTCCCCTAGGCACCTACACCAGCACCCTGGGGCTGTCAACTCTGAATTAACCTGGTGGACAACACTGGTAGGTAGTTTACCAGGTTACCAGCCCAAAGAAATTTGCACACTTTGTTTCTCATTGTATTTGGTTATGAGGATCTTGACTCCACTGTCCGTGGTATACCCCAGCTGGTTGTAGCGTATCCTGACTATCGCCCACTGGAACCACAAACGGGTTATCATGGTACCCACCCTTAGATGGATCCCCGAGTCCTTGTCCCACCATATCGGGATGGGCATCCTGTTTTGCCACCTTGACACACACTGCGAAAACCAGGAGTAGCCACAGGAAGGGCAGTATCAAGGTTAGTAGGGTCTGGAGCACCTCACTGTGTTTGGCACCCATAGACTGTTTGACATTTGAAGAGTCGAAGGCTTAAGGGTCCTTCCCCCCCGGATGACATTTGAAGAGTCGAAGGCTTAAGGGTCCTTCCCCCGGATGACCAGATGCTAGTGACCTTGCTGTAACCTGCTGATTTGTAAACACAGCGTCGATTTGTAGAGCGCTTACAAAATGGCCGGCTAGGCCCCCGCCGATTTGTAAGCGCTGCTTAGAAATCGACGGGTGCTTTACAGATCGGCAGGTTAAACCTCTGCCATTTTGTAAAGCGCTTTACAAAGCGGCAGGCGCTTTTATATCCTGTTTCTTTGGATTAAAACGATAAACTATTGTAATGCTGTCAGTAATTATTCCTGCAATTTTGATGACTTTCTATTTCATCAAAATGGCAGACTGAAATGCGGTGTGTGTGTGTGCGAGTATATGTATGTATGTGTATCAGTTGGTATGTATGTAAGCCTGTGCATATGTGTGTGGGGGGGGGGGGGGGGGGGGGGGGGGGGGGGGGGGGGGAATAAACAGTATTTCTTTTGCCCTGACTCGCTCACACAATCAAAATTTCGAAGTCGAAAGCAGAGAACATTGTTCATGTTTGTTCATTTCTGTAAACGTCACATGAACAACAAAGTGAACTAGAATTGTTTTTTAAATGCAATTTTAAGCACATTTTACAGTCGATAATATAAACACAAATTTCCACACTCAAATGAAAACGAAATTGTAACTCAGCTGATACTGAGTGAAGAGAATAGTGCAAGAGAGTAAGGAAAAGTTAAACTAGTTTGCAGTTTTGCTACTTTCACCAGAATATTTCACTAAAGAACAGATATGATTGCCAGACACGATCAATTAAAAAAAAAAACTGCAGGAAAATTGTTCGTGGATGCTGAAAATGTTATTTGTAAAAAAAAAAAAAAAAAAAACAAAAAAAAAACAAAAAACAAAAAAAAAAACCAAACAGCCGTTTCCATGTTTAATCAAAATTTAGTGGTGGACAGATTAAAATGAAACAAACCAAAAAAAAACTTTTCCTCCCTCTTGGAATTGTGTGCATCAAAGCAAAGTTAAATCATAATTACACATCTTTGTTATCTTTTATGGCCATAGTAGGATAGTTGCCCATTTTGGTACATAAACTGGACTTGAAACGAGCATAATTTGTTTAATTTTACATGGGGAAATGGACAAATTCCAGACCATTGAACATAAATGTGATAAAGTACCTATTTTCATTTCTAAACATGTTGAATGTTTGGACAAGTTATGATCCTCACCTGCAAAATATCATTTTAAAATTGCTACACATTTTCTTCAATAGAGTCTAGAAAAAAACATACAGTAGAGTATTGGTTGGATTTCATCTGCTTTCTTGTCTCAAAATCAAATGAAATTCCATGTTTGAAAGCTCCACCCATGATGGTAATATGTGTTGTGCTTCAAAGGAATGACACATCCTCTAATGAATTTTCTGCCTCTGTTGATAACCAGCATAAAACTACATCTTAGCTAAAATCGGAAATTTTTTTACAAAATTGTTTTGAATTTTTTACATTCGAAATGAATAACTTCCTTCATTTTGGATCAAATTGGGTCATATTTCATCTCTTGTATATTCTGAAAACTTCAGAATTTACCTAACAGATTGAGCTGGACATATTTCAATGAACTGCACAGTCTTTTTGCCTTCTAGATAAAGAGGGTGTTTGAGAGGTTAAGGTAATTCAGTGTATCGAATAGATCACATGACTCGACTGACGCATGTATTACACAAAATCCTGCTTATTACTCTGTTTATATTTATATTTTCCCTCCTGTGTATAAATCGTTCAAACGAGTATCATTTGCTTCAGGGGTATCATGGATAAAATGAGGAAATTCACAATTTAGACCCCCACTTATACGTATCAGTGTGCGCCTGAGAACTAAGTATTTCTTTGAAGTTGAAAGTTTGCATACAATTGAGTGAAAGTTACTTGCGATGAGGTTGAATTTTCAGTTGAATCTGACCGTTATTTTTTAGTTGGCACACCGATTGTCAAGGATAGTGAAATTCCCCGTAGCAAGATAGTTCAAATAGTCGATATCCGTTTGAACTGACGTTACAACAAAATGAATAACACATACACTGCTTTCAAGCTCATTTGTGTGTGTAGCGTCAGTTCAAACGAATATCGTCTGTTTGGAACCACCTGGGGTCCAGCTCAGTCAGAGAGAGCCAGGCATTCCACCCATTTTGGTGAGGAATGAGGCTCCACACCTCCATCATTAACCCACTGCCTCTGCCGGTATTCCTGTTCAGCCGCCTTACGCTGACAGGAGTGGGAATGTCTCGTAGAACATTTTCCGAAATACAGAGACATGGACAAGCAATTTTGTCTGTGATGGCTTTCAAAACTGCTCACGTGAGATCAGTGGTGGAGGCTGCTTCGATCAGTCACCATTGAATACTGAACTAGCATATCTAATATTTCAGGAGGCAAGGTGACAACCTGAAAACATTCCCCACTCTGCCCCCCACTGTTATCCACTCTGTCCCCCACACTCTGTTCCACCTGTCCCCCACTCTGTTCCACCTGTCCCCCCACTCTGTTTCCACCTGTTCTCCACTCTGTTCCATCTCTCCCCCACTCAATTCCACCTGTTCCCCACTCTGTTCCCACCTGTTCCCCACTATGTTCTGTTCCCTGCTCTGTTCCACATCTCCCGAACTCTGTTCCATCTGCTCCCCACTCTGTTCCACCTGTACCCACTCTGTTCCACCTGTTACCCACTCTGTTCCACCTGTTCTCCACTCGGTTCCACCTGTTCCCAGTATGTTTCCCACTGTGTTACACCTGTTCCCTTCCTGCTCTGTTCCACATTTCCCGAACTCTGTTCCACCTGTTCCCCACTCTGTTCCACGTCTCCCGAACTCTGTTCCAGCTGCTCCCCACTCTGTTCCCACCTGTTCCCACTCTGTTCTTCCTGTTCCCCACTCTGTTCCACCTGTTCCCCACTATGTTCCCCATTCTGTTCCACCTGTTCCTTGCTCTGTTCCACATCTCCCGAACTTACTGTTCCACCTGTTCCCTGCTCTGTTCCACATCTCCCGAACACTGTTCCACCTGTTCCCCACTCTGTTCCACCTCTCCCCACTTTGTTCCACCTGTCCCCACTATGTTCCCCACTCTGTTCCACCTGTTCCCTGCTCTGTTCCACATCTCCCAAAGCCTGTTCCACCTGTTCCCCACTCTGTTCCACCTGTTCCCCACTCTGTTCTTCCTGTTCCCCATTCTGTTCCACCTGTTCCCCACTATGTTCTTCCCTGTTCCCCACTCTGTTCCACCTGTTCCCACTCTGTTCCACCTGTTCCCCACTCTGTTCCACCTGTTCCCCACTCTGTTCCCCACTCTGTTCCACCTGTTCCCCACTCTGTTCCACCTGTTCCCCACTCTGTTCCATCTGTTCCCCACTCTGTTCCACCTGTTCCCCACTCTGTTCCACATCTCCCCCACTCTGTTCCCCTGTCTCCCCACTATGTTCCCTGCTCTGTTCCACATCTCCCGACTCTGTTCCACCTGTTCTCCACTCTGTTCTACTATGTTTCCCACTCTGTTCCACCTGCTCCCTGCTCTGTTCCACATCTCCCGAGCTCTTTTCCACCTGTTCCCCACTCTGTTCCACCTGTTCCCCACTCTGTTCCACATCTCCCGAACTCTGTTCCCACCTGCTCCCCAATCTGTTCCACCTGTTCCCCACTCTGTTCCACCTGTTCTCACTCGGCTCCACCTGTTCTCCACTCTTCCCCCTGTTCTCCACTCTGTTCCCCACTCTGTTCTACCTGTTCTCCACACTGTTCACCTGTTCTCCACTCTGTTCCCCACACTGTTCACGTGTTCTCCACACTGTTCCACATCTCCCCAATTCTGTTCCATCCAAAGAAGCAGGATATAAAGCGCCCGCCATTTCGGAAACGCTTTACAAAACGGCGGGGGGACTTAACCTGCCGAGTTGTAAGCACTCTACAAATCGGCGCTGCTTACAAATCAGCAGTTTTACAAGTCATGCAATGTGCGCCTATTTGTAAGCGCTTTTAAACTGGCGGGTTACACTTGCTCTGTCCTGTAACAAAACTTCGGAGTTGGTATTCTATACAAAGAGCTTTTTCAGCTTGTGAGATCATGTATTGTGCATTTGTCCCCCAATTACTGTTAACTCTCTCTCTGGAGATTTTTAATGAAGTTTCTAGTGTGTTTTTAGCAGATGTATTTTAAAGAGATGTGTGAAAGGGTTTTCTTTTTTTTTTTTTTTTTGATGACTTGTGAGTTGATTTTTAACGTGGTGACAGCGCTGACATGGCTCTTTGCCGTCAGCTGGGTTAAAAGCAACATTACCTCACCTTACTCTGGAATCACCCAGTGCATTTTTGAAAGAGATCTACATTTTTCATCGGATCTGAGATTTTACAGTGGAAAGTATTTTTAACAAAATTTAGGGTGGGTTTTTATAAGATGTATTTTAAAGAGTTGTGTGAATGAATGACTTGAGTTGATGTTAACGCAGTGACAGCCCTGATATGGCCCCTTGCAGTCAGCTGGGCTATAAGCAACATTACCTAACCTTACCTTTAACCACCCAATGGGTCCCTGCACAATTTGAGACAGAAACACTTTACAGCAGACTCCATGAAAACCCTGTTCGGAGCTGTTCCACCTGACGTGATCTTTGAGTTTCTGAAAGAGATATAACATTCTTCATCTGATCTAAGATGTTACAGAAGAAAGATTTTGAAGGAAGTTTCTGGTACGCTGTTTGATGTATTTTAAAGAGATGTGTGAAAGGGTTTTTTTTTTTGTTTGTTTTTGTTTTTTTATGACTTGTGAGTTGGTTTTAACATGGTGACAGCCCTGATATGGCCCTTTGCGGTTGGCTGGGCTGTAAGCAACGTTACCTTACCATATCTCACCAGACAGACAGCATGAGAAAAAAACTGGCTGCTGCAGAATAGAAACTCTTTCTCGCCTGGGTGCCCTGGTAGACAGTTGGGAATCCCAGCAATTCTGTGGTCACTGACAAAATCATGTCAGCAGCCCACGTTAAATCACCAGAATGAGTGTCCCTGTTGTAATACAAACTCCAGCTTTCTTTCTTTCCTTTTTTGTTTTTTTTTTTGAACAGTTTTATATTTTCTTCTTTCATTCTTGACTTCCTTGTCAGTTCTTTCATTGTACATATTCATTATCATATTTGCAGATCTATATCAGTAACAGTACTAGCACACGTCAGTATAAAGGTTGTGTATAAGTCAGAATTTTGCCATTTTGTGTAATCATGATTATGATGGATGAGTGTCAAAGATGAAAGAAATGCAAACTATATGTACTTAAAGGTTTTGTTTTTTTTAAACACAAAGTACACATAATACATAAAAAAAAATGTCTTGAGAAGCTGGCCCAATTGGGCCTAATCAAGAACATGAAGAAAAATATTTCTGTACAACATGGAAATACACCACGCACTGGTTAATATGGCTTGTGTATCATTTGTAGGCCACAAATGTAACAAAGCGTAAACACACACACACACACGCACACACACACACACACACCCATTGTGTATACTTCTTTGCAGACGTACAGAAAAGTGGGAATCAGTAAAGTGATATGTCTTCCTAAGCAGGAAGACAGGAAAGAAAAAAAAAGTTACAGTTGAGCAAATCAATTGTTCGAAAAACAGTGCAGCAGTATTTCTTTCTTCTTCTACCTCTGTGTACACAAGCTATTGTATCTTGTGAGCACCCCAAATGGGGTCAATTTTTGCATGCATGACTTTTAAATCCCACCACAAGAGCAGCCATACTCCGTTTTGAGGGAAATATATCTTCTCAATCATAACATAAGCTTTCCTCTTCTCATTATTTTTTTTGCTTGCATTTTAGCAACCATGGAGTGTGATATAATGAATGTGAATTATCACTGTGATGACTGTGACAGCAGTCTTGATGACAGTACTTAGTACTAAACATTATGGTCACAATGTGAGAGCCTATTGTTTTATCGTTACGGTACTGTAGGACAACATCAACAGCAGGTCAGGAAAGCATAAAGTATTTGCAATAGCTGCAATGATTATAAAGTTATAACCATGATATTTACATGTTCACAGTAGTTTGTAAGATACAGCAGCAAGTCATACTCAAATGAATGCACAAATCTGCATAGAACTGGATGAGTCTGTAGAAAACAATATCACAGAAATTTACTCTTTCATATGAACATGATCTCAAAATTCCAAAGGATAGTGCTAGGACATGGCGGCGAGACATTGCATTCAATAACATAATTATGTGGAAACAATACATTAAGATGTCTACGTGAAGACAATGAGTAACATATTTGAAGACTTTGAGTATGATATAGTCTGTTGCAGACAATCTCCCAACTCTGCCATACTTAAGCCAAAACATTCGAAAAGGCTCAAGGATAGCAAGAGGACATGGCAGCATGACTACAAAAAAAAAAAAAAAAAAAAGTCAAAACAAACCAAAAAAAACTTTAGATATATTTTAAGTCTGTTGGTGACATTATCCCAGTCTGATGATCCTGAAGCCAAACAGCCAAATGTTTGAAAGGATGAGGGATAGCCATAGGACATGGTGGCCTGACTAAAAGGGGAAAACAAAAATCTGTCAGATACAAGATTTTATATGCTGGCAATTTGTACACAAAAACTGCATATTGATTTTTTTTTCTTATTTACAAGAGTTCCTCAAGTTAGTATTTACTCTTGAGAAATATTTTGAAGCCTGGCATGGTTGGTATATCGTTTGTAAACTTATTATTGTATATGAAAAATTTACCCAACAAAATTATCAGATCAAAAACTAGGTTAGTCACAAAATGTTCTCGTACACCAAAAATTACTAAGAACTGGTACGGACAGGGGAATCTGACTAATTAAAACAAAGCATTGCGATGGCCATCACTCGGTGTTGACGCAATGTGATTTCTGCCCAGTGCTCTGAATGTCAAAGTGAAGAAATTCAATCAAGCGCGGGTAAACGGCGGGAGTAACTATGATCTCTTTATCAGCTGTTTTAGTGGGTCGTATTTCGTTTCTTTGCCTTTCTTTGCCTTTCGGAGGCTTTCCGTGCAATCGTCAAAGACACTGTTGGTCCACCAGCACCGCTCTGTTCTCTTTCACGAGAATTAGGTCTGGTTTCAGCAAATCTCCATTTGCTCTGAAATATGGTTCCCAGTGTACCTCCATCCTGTAGCGGCTGCTTTGGCAAATTGAGTCATGTCTTTTTATTCGGGCTGACTTCACTGCCTTGCATGCGCCCGAGATGTGTCCGATAGTTTCTACCGCCGTCCCGCATCTCCTGCATTCTGCAGTGATGGGGTCTTTACACATCCTTGACACATACTTTCTGGTGGGGTATGTGTTTGTTCACAATCGTAGTGCTGCCAGGAATTCCCCACTACGATATATGTTTTGGTTAATCCAGCAGTTTTGCTGCTGGTTCGGCCGCCCATGTCTCTACACCTTTTCCTTGCGTTGGTTTATCTTGCCACAGGTAGAGGTGTTCCGTTTTGTTCTTTGGTGGGACCAGGGATGCCGTCATCCCCAGTGCTTCCGCCAGTCCCGCTAGATATATGTTTTCTGAGAGGACCAGCACATTCTGTGCCTTCATATCTAGCCTTGGTATCACACTCTCCACTCTCCAGGTGTGGGATTCGCAGTCCCCCATTCCTCATGGGGGTATATAAGAGGTGGTTGGTCACATGCTCAGGCAATTTTAGGAGCTCTTTGATTGGTTTCCTGCATGCCTCATCTACACCCCTCAGCGTGCTCGTGGAGCCGCTTCGGTGTTTGCGATGGAGGCTACGAGTCTCGGTAGTATTGTGCTTCGCCAGATGTACAGTTTTTGGGCCGGTTTCAGTGGGGCTTTCTGTACTCTTTCGCCCCACGTCTTGATTTGTTCCAGGAGTTTGGGCTGTTTAACTCCATACCATGGGCCGAAGTGCTTGCCCAGGTATTTTGTTGTCTCTTCAGGGTTGACCCAGGGGATTGGGTCTCCATTGACTGTGATTGGCTGGCAATCATTCACTGTCCACGTTTTGCCGTTGCCTTTCAGCACAAAAACGAAGCTCTTTTTCACGTTGAGCTTCAGTCCGGCTTCATTGCAGAAGTCTGTGACTAGTGCAAGGTTTCTTCTTAAGCCGTTCTCGCTGCGTGATAACACCGCTGTGTCATCAGCATATCCCATAGCTACCAGTTCAGCATCGTTCACTCTCCAGGGTTTGCCATTCCTGCGAAGATGGCAGAATAGAGGGTCCAACGCAATGTCGAAGAGGATGGGTGACATGGGGTCCCCCTGTTTTACCCCACTCCCCATCCAGATTGGGCCAGTGCAGCCCTTTGAAACCGTGAAACTGGTGACCGAGTCTTTGTATAGGTCTCGGACCACATCGATCATATTGCTTGGGACACCGAATCGTTTTAAGCCTTCGTACACCAGCTTGTGTGATACCGTATCAAAGGCCTTTGACAGGTCTAGGAACGCAACCGCCATGGTTCCTTTTACCTTTTTTGCCACCTGTATTGCTTTTCCTCAGCAGTAGCGTATTTTCCGTGCACCCTGGCGACGGAATGAAACCCCTTAGCATGGGGTTGAGTGGAATCAACCTGGTCAGGCGTTTGGCCAGGATTTTGGTGTACAGTCTTGCCAGTATGCTGCCGATCGTTAAGGGTCGCCAGTTACCAATCTCATGTAGGTCTTTTTTTTCCCTTTCGGGGAGAAGTATCGACCTAGCCTCCTTGAGGCTTTTTGGTATCGAACCCTGGATGAACCAGGTGTTGAAGAGTATGCTGAGTAGAGTGCCATCAGCATACTTCACCTTGATCTTGCTGGCTTCTAGGCCATCAGGCCCAGAGGCTGTACCCGCTTTGGTTGAGGCTAGTGCCTCTTTCACCTCTTTCTGGGTGATTGGCTCACATAACTGTGCAGCCTGTTGTGGGGTCAGGGTCTCATCCGGGTGTGGGAACGTATCAAGGTTTACATCCTTAGATTGCTGTTCGAATCTCTGTAAACCTTTTCTACCTCTTCCACCGGGATCTCGCATTTGCTATCCTCTTTGAGGTCTAAAACCTCCTGAATGGCAGCTTTTTTCTTGTGCTGCCATTTCGTTTGTAGCCTTCTGTATGCCTCAGCCTTTTTCTTGTTCGCTTTGCAGGCATTTTTGCTTTTCATATGGCGAGGAATTTTCCCTACAGTGATGGTTTCACTGTTGGGGTACCTCTGTCTCGGTCATCTTTACAATTCTCAGCGATCCCAGCCAGGATCTCTGCCATTTATCTTCCTCACTTTGCCCGTTTTTCTGCTGCTCTTAGAGCAGAGAGAATGCTTGGCTGACCAGCGTGTCCTTCAGCTCATTGAGATTGTACTGTTTCTGACGGTCGAACAGTCGCAGTGCGAGCCCTCTCACCACTGTCTGGTGTGTGCGAGGTTTCATATGTATCGGACCTTTGATCCTTGTTTAGGAGCTCACTATAGATCTCCTTGTATGCTTTCGTGCGCATCCTCGATGCAATCTGGCTTGCTGTCATCATCAAGCCTTCCTCACCCAGACGTTCACATATACTGGCTCTAGTGGCCGTAGGCCCTAGAATCATGACCGTTTTTGCTAGGAGTTGGGTTTCCTCCACACTCCAACGGTGCTTTTTCCCTCTGTTTGTGGGTTTTCAATTCGTCTCTTTTCTCGTTTCTTTTCGTTTCTCTCTCGTGCGCTTTCAGTCTGGTTTCGTTGGCGCGTTGGGGGTGTTTGTGCCTATCATGCTGTGATAAGCCCATTTGTGTCTGGAACCTCGGTTTGCATTCCCGACACTCGTATGGGTGAGTGTCTGGCCGGGGCAGGGTCTTGTACCCTTTGCATTTGGCTGCATGGCAAGAAATGCCATGTTGGTTCCCGCTCTTCCCACACTTCCTGCAGCGGAAGAGGATAACGATCCCTTTGTGGTTTTCACTCATGTGCTTGGAAAGCTCTCCTATGGACCTGACTTGGATATTGCAAATCTCACAGGACCATTTCGAGGGGATTAGTATGGTATATCCCCATTGTTGTCTGCATCGGTCTTTGGTCTCACATTTTGCTCTGTTTCTTCACAGGGTCTTCGAAATGAGGCCCTGTGAAGATGTCAGTCTTCATCTGTCGTCCACAAGCCATCCTTCCAGCCTCCTCGTAGTGAGTAGCTGACATTGGGTGGCTTGTATGCCTTCTCTCTCCCAGCCATGTTGGCTCCCTCCTCCTGACACACCCCATCCGTGGTACATGGGATCCATGCGCCATTGCTCCCCCATGCACCTATATCAGCGCCCTGGGGCTGTTCTGCAGGGGTTAACCTGCAGGACAACGCTGATAAGTAGTTTACCGGGTTACCAGCCCAATGGAAAATGCATATAGGATTTCTCATGTTTATTGCGTTTGGGTGAGGATTATTGTCTCCTCATTCACCGGTCTACCCCAGGGCTTGTAGCGTATCCCCAACCACCGACCACTGGAACCGTATCCCGACCACCGCCCACTGGAGTGTGTTATATTTGTTTACACTCATTCCGGCGGGTTAGCGTCGGCCATCGACGAGGTCTCTCCGTGACCGCAGGATTATTGGATTCCCAACTGTTGACCAAGACACCTATGCCCGGGTGCCAAGGGCCTTCTGCGGGCGAGACAGTGGGTAGAGTATGTATCTTTGGTCCCACTGCCTCGCAGTCAAATCGGTATCTAGTCTCAACTTACCGCACATTCACGCAAGTGTGGTCTCTCTACGTGAAGTTCCTTACTCATTGGTTGGTGAAGAGGCGTACCATCCTCAACGTACCAACCAGCGCTCGTAGAGTAAGGGCCTTGCAGGTAGTTTTTGGGTTTAGCTTTAAGCTTGTCAACACTTTGTGATTCGCTTTTAGCCATCCTCCTCTGGCTCCTATAGGGAGTCCAAATATCTGTACTTTGGGTCTTCCTTTCCTTCCAGGTAGCGTTCCTGGATCAGCTTTTTTTTAGTGGTTCATATTTAGTTTCTTTGCCTTTCTTTGCCTTTTGAAGGCTTTCTATGCAGTCATCAAAGACGACACATTTTCGGGGATTAGTATGGTATATCCCCTATTAGCTGCATCGGTCTTTGGTCTCACATTTTGCTCTGTTTCTTCAACAGGGTCTTCGAAATGAGGCCCTGTGAAGATGTCAGTCTTCATCTGTCGTCCCAAGCCATCCTTCCAGCCTCCTCGTAGTGAGTAGCTGACATTGGGTGGCTTGTATGCCTTCTCTCTCCCAGCCCATGTTGGCTCCCTCCTCCTGACACACCCCATCCGTGGTACATGGGATCCACGCGCCATTGCTCCCCCATGCACCTATATCAGCGCCCTGGGGCTGTCCAACAGGGGTAAGCCTGCTGGACAACGCTGATAGGTAGTTTACTGGGTTACCAGCCCAATGGAAAATACATACAGGACTTTTCATTTTGATTAAGTTTGGGTGAGGATTATTGTCTCCTCAATCACAGGTCTACCCCAGCGGCTTGTAGCGTATCCCGACTACCGCCCACTGGAACCTTGTGACGGGCTTTACAGTACCCACGCAAGGTGAATCCTCTGGTACATAGCCCAGTTTTACTGGGTGTGCGCCCGTTTCGCCACCCTGACGCGCTCTCTGTGAAACCAGAAGTAGCCACGAGGAGGCGGCATCAAGGTTACTTGGGGCCAGAACATCGCGTCATTCGCATAATAGACTCATGGCACAAAATATAACAAATTTGACGCGTGTCTTTCCCCCAGGTGACCAGAGGCTGGTGATCTCGCTCTCTCTCCTGCAACATACTTGGAGATTGTGTTTAAAGGGCTTGAGTTTCTGAGATCATGTATTGCGCATGGACACCTTATTGCTATGACTCTCTCTGCAACATACTTAAGAGAGTCATATAGTTACTCCCAGCCTAGTCAGACGTTTGGCTAGGATTTTGGTGTAAAGTCTTGACAGAATACTGCCAATGGTGAGGGGCCACCAGTTCCCGATGTCATGTAGGTTATTCTTCCCTTTCGGGAGGAGGATTACTGGCCTCCTTGAGGCTTTTAGGTGTTATCCGTGGATGAACCAGGTATTGAAAAGTATGCTGAGGAGCGTTCCGTCAGCACATTTTCGCTTTTACCATGCCAGCTTCTATGCCACTGGTCCTGAAGCTGTGTCGGCCTTTGTGGAGGAAAGTGTTTTCTTCACCTCTTTTGCAGTGATCGGCTCACAGAGCTGTGCGGCCTGCTGTGGACTCCGTGTTTTTTCTGGTAGTGGAATTAACTGAGGTTTACATCTTTGGATTGTTGCTCAAATCTCGCTTTGTAAACCTCCTCCACCTCCTTCACTGGTATATCGCATTTGTTGTCCTCCTTGAGATCCAGCATTTCTTGAATGGCAGCTTTCCTTTTGGCTTGCCATTTTGTCTGAATTCTCCTGTATTCTTCGGCTTTTTTCTTGCCAGCCTTGCAGCCAGTTTTGCTTTCCTTGTGCCGAGGAATTTTCGCAATAGTGATGAGGTTTTCTGCTTGAGCTCTTCTGACCTGACCTGCTTTTTCTTGCGTCTCTGTGATTTTTGCTAGGAGAGATAGCAGGTTGTCTTCCACATTCTGCCCGTTCTCCACTGCTTTGTGTCTCGAATGCTTGGATGACCAGCGGGTTAGTCAGCTCATTGGGTCTGTACTGTCCCGACGGTCGGACAGTCGTGTCATGGGTCATCCTCTCCTTGCTGGAGGTTGGCGGCACTTGAGAGGCTTTGTCTGAAGCAGACGTGTCTTCCCTGTTTGAAAGGGTTTGATACAGTTCTTTGTATGCCTTCGTGCGTACTCTTGACGCAGTCTGGCCTGTTGACACTTGGATACCTTTCTCCTGAAGGTACTCGCATACGTTGACTCTGGTTGCACTTAACCCGAAGATTACCCTTAAGGTAGAATGGTTTCTGTCTCTCTCGGCATCTTCAGCCTTAATGTAGAACGGTTTGCATGTGCTTGTATGTCTCGCGCATGGGCATCTTCAACCTTAAGGTCATCTGCCTTAAGAGAGTCCTGGTTGTTCCCGCTAGAAGGCTGGAGTGTATTCATATATTGATTACACTCATTCCGGCGGTTTTAACGTCGGCCGTCAACTATGTCTGTCCTTGACTGCAGGATTGATGGATTCCCAGCTGTACACCAGGACACCCCATGCCTGGGTTGTCTTGGTCTTCTGCAGGCGAGGCAGGCAGCAGATTAGAGAAGATCCTTTTCTACTCAACAGTGCCTGAAGGAAAACACCGCTGGAGTGTGAAAGAAACCTAACACCTAGTGGAAGCAGTCATGACTCTAGGGTCAAATGCCACCAGCGTCAACATATGCGAGTACCTTCAGGAGAAAGGAATCCAGGCGGCAACAGGCCAGATTGCGTCAAGAGTACGCATGAAGGCCTACAAAGATATGTACGAAACCCTCTCAAACAGACTCGAGAGTCTTTCCGGTGTGTCCTATCTAGTCTCATCTTCCCGCACATTCACACAAGGCATATTCGGGATTGCCATCTTTCTTCTTCCCCCCCCCCCCCCCCCCCCCCCCCCCCCCCCTCCAAATTCCCTAACAGATAAGGGGTGGAATCCGTAGGCTCTAATCTTGACGCCATTTGTGTTTGTTATCTTTCTGGTTTTAGTCATACTTGTGTCAATCCCCTGTGTAAGGCTAAAGCTCCAGGGGCCTCCTAATGAGTCCCCCATCATGATCTTATCCCAATGCCTTTTTTATTTATTATTTTTTTTTTATGCCGTCTTTTCACCCCCAGTTCCCTAAAAGATAAGGGTGAAATCCTTAGGCTTCTTCTTTCAGAGTCCCCCCCCCCCCCCCCCCCCCCCACCCCACGCATGGTGGTATTTCTACTTGCTTCTCTGCTCATTGGTTTGTGAAGATTCGCAGCATCTGCAGTGTACCTCCCATGCACGCACGGTTAGTGCCTTGCAAGTAGTTGGTCTTAGCTTCAAGCTTGTCAGTACTTTGTGATTGGCCTTTAGCCAACCTCCTCTGGCACCTAGAGGGAGGCCAAATAGTACTTTTGGGTCTTGTTTTCCTTCCGGGTATCTCTCTTGTATCAAGTCCTTTAGAGGTTTCATATTTCACCTCTTTGTTCTGTTTTGCTTTCTGTAGGCTCTCCATGCAGTCATCATAGACTACAGTGGGGTCTCTATCACCGCTTTGTTCTCCTTCTTGAATATCAAGTCTGGCTTCAGCAGACTGCCGTTTCCCCTGAAATATGGTTGCCAGTGGACGTCCCAGCCCACAGCAGCAGCCTTACGGGCCAGTACGTGACATATGGAGTCGTGTCGTTTTATGCGGGCTGATTTTACTGCCTTACACATTCCTGAAATGTGGCCAAGTGTTTCTACTGCTGTCCCACACTTCTGACACTCAGTAGGGCCCGGGTTCTTACACATTCTTGCCACATATCTCGTGTGGGGTAGGTATTGGTTCATATTCGTAGTGCTGCTACTACGATAGATGTTTTGGCTTAGCCAACAGTTGGCTGCTGGTTCTTTTGCCCACGTCCTACACCTTTTCCCTGCATTGGTTTCTCTTGCCACTGGTATAGGTGTTCCGTTTTGTTTTGGGGGGGACCAGGATGCTGTTATTTCCAAGGCCTCTGCCAAAGTTTGCAAGATATTGGGCATCCGATAGGGCTAGCACATTCTGTGCCTTCATATCAAGCCGTGGTATCACACTTTCCAAGTGTGGGATGCCCAGAGACTCAGTTCCGCATGGGGGTGTATAGGAGGTGGTTGGGTCACTTGATCAGATAGCTTCAGCAGCTCTTTTATCGGCTTTCTACACGCCTCGTCCAGCCCTCTTAGCGAGCTTGTGGGAGCAGCTTTTAGTATTGGCAATAGCGGCTGTGAGCTGTGGAATGATCGTGTGTTTCGCCATATGAATAACTTTTGTGCTGTTTCAGTGGGGCCTTTTGAACTTGCCCACCTGCGATCGAAACCTCATTTTGCAGTCTTGACACTCAAACGGGAGAGTGTCAAGTTGTGGTTGGGCTTTGTATCCTTTACATTTTGCAGCATGACATGAAATGTCATACTGACTCCCACTTTTCCCACATTTCTTGCAGTGGTAAAGGATCGGTATATCTTGTGTTTTTCACCAAAGTGTTTGGTGAGTTCTCCAAAGGACCTGAATTGGATATTGCACAGTTCACAGGTCTGTTTTGATGGCATATCCATCTCATCTGCATCAGTTAATGTCTGTGGCCAGACATACTGCTCATCTTCAGCTTCTTCCTCAAAGTCCTCGAAACGAGCCCGGTTAGTACGTTAGTGTTCAGTTGTCTGCCCAGGCCATCTTTCCAGCCTCCTCTTGGTGAGTAGCTGAGGTCTGTGGCCTGTAGGCTGTTTCTCTCTCGCCTTGTAGGCTCCCTCCTCCTGACTCACCCCATCCATGGTACATGGGATCCACGCACCATCGCTCCCCCATGTATCTGTACCAGCAGCCTGGAGCAGTCCAACAGGGGTCAGCCTGCTGGACAACACTGGCAGGTAGTTTACCAGGTTACCAGCCCAGTGAAACACAAACTGGATCTTTCTCCTTGTATTTGTTTTTGAGGATCATTGTCTCCACTGTCTCAGGTTTACCCCAGCGGCCCTGAAATGGCCCTTTGCGGTTGGCTGGGCTATAAGCGCAACATTACCTTTACCTTACCTTACCTTACCTTACCTTACCTTACCTTACCTTACCTTACCCCAGCGGCTAGTAGCATATCCAGACTACCGCCCACTGGAACCTTGCACAGGGCTTTCATGGTACCCACTCAAGGCTTGTGAGTTGATTTTAACATGGTGACAGCCCTGATATGGCCCTTTGCGGTCATCTGGGCTAAAAGCAACATTACCTTACTTTACCTTAACGTGGTGACAGCCCTGATATGGCCCTTTGCGGTCATCTGGGCTATGAGCAACATTACCTTACTTTACCTTAACGTGGTGACAGCCCTGATATGGCCCTTTGCGGCTGTCTGGGCTATGAGCAACATTACCTTACCTTGCCTTACCTCTTGTGCTCTCCCTTTTAAAATTGAACAGAGCTAAGAGTCTAATCTTAATGGTCTAAATTTCTTTCTCATTTATTATTTCTAGTTTCAGTCTGTATTTTTTTCTTTCACGTTTTTTAAAGGATCCTTGCTAACAATGTGTGCCTAGGGTTAGGGTTCATAATTTAACCCAATACTCCTGACACTAAATTATTAGATTAATAGAAGACTGTACAGTTTAGGCCTAGTGCCAGTGGAAAAACCTTTTTGTTCCTTTGTTCTCATGGAATGACCCTTGCAACTAAAGAGAAGAGAGTTGTTTAGCATTGTTAGCATGTATTGTGTTGCTACATTTGAGCCACAGCAGCTTTTCTCAGTGCTAGAAGTTTGAGGAGACAAATTGTTTTTTGCACTGATGTAGGAATATTTTTTCAGGTGTTTGTTACTTATTTCTGTGCAAGGGCTTGAATGTTCATATATGGAAGAGTGTGTGAAAGGCATAATGCTTCCATGCTAGTGGGGTTAAGATTGCTGATTGGCTGGGTATAGGATTGTGATGTGAAGGTAATCAGTCTGAGGCAGTTACTATTTACTGGGGTGTAGGCTATCACCCTAGAGTTTTTGACCATTATCCACCGAGGTCATTTTCTAAGAGTGTCCATCGAAACAGATCGATATGCTAAAAACTGGAAATGCGCTCAAGAAGTTTTGATTATTTGATAATCTGGCAATCACAGACCCGTATATGGCAGATGGAAAATTATGGTCCATCAGTATATCATGCTGGGGTATTTGTTGTGTGTGGCAAGATTGATGTGTTTTTATTGATGTGTTCTTTTTATGTTCAGAGGTGTTGCTCTTGTTTGTAATTTTTTTTTAATAGTAGATTTCTTCACCATAGAAGGCTAATGTATTGTGTTATGTGTTATTCCCAGGGGCCGTCTTTCTTCGACTTTGTCGTTTTGGCCACACTTATATTTTTCCTCCTTACCCACACACCTCCCTCCAACCTTGTCCAATTAACCTCAGTAACCCTGTATCCAAAGTGTCCCTGGTCTAGCCTGCAAATTTCAATACTCTGCTGCCTGTCTCAATGCACCTGCGGGCACCCTTAGGGATGGGATGATGCTTATGTTGGTCTGAACTCTTTTTGATGATTTATTTAGTGTATGATGTTAACCTTAATCTTGATTCTGAAAATCTTTTGACTCAAAATCAGTGTTGTGTTCTGGTTAAATAAACCAGTGGTTGATTGTTGAATTGGAATTGTTCAGTGGGACAAATTAAAATAGTGATATAAAATTGTAAGCCACTTGTTTCGTCTGATTATAGCCTTCCTCGGCTCCTCCCTGTAGACAGAATCAGAGTGATTTCATCTGTCTTATATCTGTTTTGTTCCCCCCCCTCTCTCTCTCTCTCTCTCTCTCTCTCATTTCTTGCTTCTGCTCTCTGAGTTGGGGACTAGTGTCTGTCTGTCTTCACATGCAAGAGTACTCTCTCTCTCTCTCTCTCTCTCTCTCTCTCTCTCTCTCATTTCTTGCCTCTGCTCTCTGAGTTGGGGACTAGTGTCTGTCTTTACATGCAAGACCTCTCAGGGCAGAGGTGCGGCCTTTCAGCCCACTCCCGGATTTTTTTTTTTTTTTTTAATAATATATATATATATATATATATCTCCCCCCCCCCCCCCCCCCCTCTTAGCATTATTATCAATCCATCTTAACCACAACCGTCGCATATACCACACCACCCCACTAAACTAACTGCACAACCCCATCACCTCACTGCTCCCCTCCCTCCACGCACACCCCCCCCCCCCCCCCCCCCCTCCTTTTCCTCTCCCATAATCCCCTTTGTCGTTTCCTTCTGGTGGCCATTCTTCACAGCACACCACATGGACATAAGATAGTCTCTCTTCGTTCTTTGTACTGTCCTAAATGTTAAATGTTTTTTTTTTTTTTTTTTTTTTGCTTTGAAGACCCAAGAGGTAGAAATGCATCTGTCTTGTCCTGTGCTTTGTT
Organism: Conus betulinus; assembly: GCA_016801955.1. NCBI lineage: Eukaryota > Metazoa > Mollusca > Gastropoda > Neogastropoda > Conidae > Conus > Conus betulinus. The sequence goes on from JADBJO010007743.1 coordinate 90,208, forward strand.
TGTCAATGTCCTTGGCAGCAACTAACCCCCCACTCTTCTTAAAAAAAGACCGACAAAAAAAAAAATTCCTTGGCTTTGCTCATCACCACACATAAGGTCTCTTGCCAATGACTTAAGGTTGAAGATGCAGGTAAACTGCAGGAGTAACCATGACGAAGAAGATGACCTTAAGACTGAAGATGCCCAGCACGAGACTTGCATGCACATGCGAACTGTACTACCTTAAGGCTGAAGAAGCCGAGAGTGTGACCTAGGTTGCCAAGACCTTAAGGCTGAAGATGCTGAAAATGTGATCTAGTTTGCCAAGACCTTGAGGCTCAACATGCTGAGAGCTAGAGAGCCATGGCTCGAAATGCAGACTTGGGCATGCAGGTAATACACATGCACACTTCCCACTCACTTAAGGCTGAAGATGCAGGCAAGCCAGCCCTTGAGGTATATATAAAAATAGACATATATATGTACATGTCTTCGTCCTGATCATCATCAGAAGAAGGAGAATGAGACAAAGAATAGAAATGACGATGGTGAACTCAAAATATCACTTGTGTCTCTCTTGCCACTTGCTTAAGGCCCTCCGGGGGTTGGTCCTGTGATCCCTTAGGCTTTGCTGGCGGGGGCATCAATACTTGAAGATAGGCTAGTTTTTTAGAATGCTTCTAGGCCTGAAAAGTTGAAGATGCTGTCTGGCCTAAGCGCAACGTGGTAAGGAGTTGATGCCCCTGGTAGGGCTTCCCATGTCAGACAGGCTAAGGGTGAGGATCCTGACTAATAGTAACCCGCCTTTCTCCTTTTCTTGTTTTCTGCCTTTCTTATTTGGCTCTTTTCTATCTTCGTCTCCCCTTCAAGTCTTCTTTCCCACACTCTTTTTCTCTCTGTGGTCTTCTTCAGATCCGCCGCGTTTGCCGTGCGGTGCGACCTGTGACGGAGGGGGATGAGATCTGGTGATTGAGAGGGCCAGCGCCCTCAACACATTACTTTGGCTCGGACCTCTCCTAGACAGGAGGCACACATGGCCTGTGTGTGTCAACCGGCTTCCCCTGCATGGGGTTAGGTCAAAAACGGGCAGCCCCCCAGCTGGCCAAGGTAACCCCTGCAGTGCTCAGTTCTCTATTCCCGGGAGCTGGGCATAATCGGGGGGGATAGGGTAAGTTGGTGCTGCTTTGTTGTATATCCCTCCTGAAACCTGGAAGGGGTCCAAGACAAGAGTTTCTTGGCCCTGGCCCCTAAGTTGGACTCGATGGTGGGTGGGTAGGGGAGGGACGAATTCCTAAATCATATACCATGGCCTCAATATCTAAACTCCCTTCCCAAAGGAGAAAGAGAGACAAAGTGAGATCTGATGGTGATCATGATTCTGACTCGGAATCAGAAATCCGAACAGAATCTGGATCTTGGCCTTCGTGGTTGGTGGTGGTGGAGGGCGCTGATGTAGACACAAACCTTTGTCTGCACTCAGCCCCTTTGCAATCCAGAAAGGTTTTAGTTGTCTGTCAGGAAACCTAAAATCAATCAAACGTCTGAGAAATGGGTCATTTCTGGTGGAATGTGGTACAAAATGTCAGTCAGATCGGCTCCTGAAATCTACAACTCTTGTTGACCGAAAAATCAAAGTGTCGCCTCACAAGAACCTAAATTCTTCAAAGGGGGTCATTCACTGCCCAGATTTGAAAGGAGTATCGGAGGATGAGATAAGGTTCGAACTGAAATCCCAGGGAGTCATGGATGTGCGAAGAGTCACAATTCGTAAGGGCTCTGAAAGAGTGCCAACAAATACCCTCTTTCTGACCTTCTGCACCCCTTCGCTGCCACAGTCTATCAAGGTGGGCTATTTGAACGTCAGGGTTAGCCTGTATGTTCCATCCCCGATGTGTTGTTTCTGGTGCCAGAAGTTTGGCCATGTGCGGGATCGATGCTCTGGGGAGGAGATTTGTGGCGTCTGCTGCCAACCGAGCCACGAGATGCCGTGCGTTCATCCGGCGCATTGTGCAAACTGCGGAGGCGGCCACCCATCCTCCTCTCAAGAGTGTCCGGTTTGGCGCCAGGAAAGTAGTATCCAAAGGGTGAGACGGAAAGAAAGATTCCATTCCACGAGGCAAAAAGGTTGGTTCTGGGCAGTCCGCCGCATCCGAACAAGTCCTATTCTCAGGTTGTGAAACAAGTTTCTACAGTATCTGTCTCCTGTCAGACAGACACCTTTTGTTTTTCCAAGACTCTGCAATCGAAACCATCTGCCCCCAGTGGAGGCAAGAAATCCGCTACCCCTGTGATAAACTCCCTTAGTGGTGGCGTAAAACCTGCTGCCTCCCATTCTGCCCAGCAGACACAGGTTGGGAGACCGTCTGCTTCAACAGCTCCCCTTCCCCCCAAAAAAACCCTTGTTCCTCCCAGGGGCACTCGTGGCCCCCAAGCGGTGCCTCATCAAGGCACGATCCCAGGGAAGCCCTCTGGTGTAGAGGTCATTGAGGTGGATTGCCCATCATCTGCCTCCGGAGCTTCCAAGAAAACCAAAAAAAGTCCAGAGAAAAGACATTCAAGTTTGGAAACACGCAATCCATATTCTCCTTTGCAGTCGGATGATGATGAGACAGTAATGGACTGAGAAGTCTGTTGCCATCTCCCTGGTGTGGCCCTTTGCGGTCGGCTGGGCTGTGGGCAACGTTGTTTTATCTTATTTCAACGTGTTGGTTTTTAATCCTAGGATAGGTTCTTTTAATCTGTTTTTAATGGGTTGGGAGAGGTTTTGCTTTTAATCCTTTTTTAACATATATACGTGGTAGTTTGGAACGTGGTGACAGTCCTGAGATAACCTCTGCTGTTGACGGGACTATAATTTTAATCTTTAATCTTAATCTTGAAATGTGGTGACAGTCCTGTGATGACCTCTGCTGCTGACGGGACTATAATTTTAATCTTAATTTATATCTCAGGTCACTCACTTAAGGCTGAAGATGCTGCAAGCCAGCCGTTCAGATCTATATAACAATATATATACATATGTACATGTATATGTCATGGTCATCATCATCATCATCATCAGAAGAAGAAGAATGAGAAAAAGAATAAAAATGAGGAGGAGCTGATCATACCAGTTGCCACTCACTTAAGGCTAAAGATGCAGCAAGCCAGCCATTCAGGTATGCATAGAAATAGACATGTATGTGTGTATGTCATGGTCATGGTCATCACAAGATGATGAAGAAGAATGAGAAAAAGAAGAAATGATGATGATGAGCTGATTATACCAGTAGTCTGTCTCTTGCCTCTCACTTAAGGCTGAAGATGCAGGAAGCCCTCTATATAGACACGGATATGTCATGATCCTGATCATCACAAGATGAAGAAGAAAAAGAAGAATGAGAAAAAGACTAGAAATGATGATGATGAGCAGATCATACCAGTTAGGTCTCTCTCTCTCTCTCCTGCTACTCACTTAAGGCTGAAGATGCAGGCAGGCAGCCATCCAGGTATACATAAGGTAATGTTGCTTATAGCCCAGCCGACCACAAAGGGCCACATCAGGGCTGAGGTATACATAAAAAATATATGCATGTATATGTCATGGTGATCATCATCAGAAGATGTAGAAGAAGATGAAGAATGAGAAAAAGAACTGAAATGATGATGATGATTTGATCCACTTGTGTCTCTCTCTGGCCACTCACTTAACGCCAAAGATGCAGTAAGCCAACCATTCAGGTAAGGTAGACGTACATGTGAATGTCATGGTCATTATCATCAAAAGATGAAGAAGAGGAATGGGGAAAAGAATAGAAATGATGATGATGATGAGTTGATAATACCACTGTGTCCCTTTCCGGCCACTCAAGTCTGAAGATGTTGCTGCTGACTTGAGGCTAAAGATGGAGCAAGCTGATCCAGAATACATATCATCTAGCTAGGGATACACACACTTAAAGCTGAAGATGCAGCAAGTGAGCGATTCAGGCCTGTACATAATGATGATGATGTTGCTACTACTAATAATAGTCGTAGTAGTAGTAATAATAGTAATAATAATAAAAATAATAGTAACAATATAACAACAAAAACAATAATAATGACGATGAAGATAGCAATAAATAGTAATAATTGATAATAATAACAATAGTGATAGCAATAATAATAATAATAACAATGATGATAATTTGAATAAGGAATAACGATAATAAGAAGAATATTTAGGTAATAATAACAATCCAAGAATAAGAAGAACGACATAACAGTAAGGAAAACACACACACGCACGCACACACACACACACACACACACACACACACACACACACACAGCACAGCACACCCCCACCACCACCAAAGAAAACCCCATTGGGGAAGTGGTTGAGAGAAGAGAAAAAAAAAAGAAAAGAAGGAACCCATCAATCGTGACCGTTGTTAACCAGCCCTGAAAATGGATGGCGCTGGAGCATCAGACCCATACCGGACCGCTTCGGCACCGTCGTCGCTCAGTGGCGTGCCAAGCTGAAATGAATAGGAGGGCCGCTGCGGTGAGCGCCAAAGCCTGGGACGCACGTCTGGGTGGAGCCGCCGCAGGGCGATCTGCTCTGAAGACCGTGTCAGTCAGGTGGGAGTTTGACTGGGGCGGTACATCTGTCAAAAGGTACGCAGGTGTCTTAAGGCGAGCTCAGCGAGGACGGAAAGTGAAGAAATTCAGTCAAGCGCGGGTAAACGGTGGGAGTAACTATGACTCTCTTAAGTATGTTTGCGGGGAGAGGCATAGTAATAAGGTGTCCATGTGCAATACATGATCTCAGAAGCTCAAGAAGCCCCTTAGACACAATCTCCATGTATGTTGCAGGAGAGAGCGAGATCACCAGCCTCTGGTCACCTGGGGGAAAGACACGCGTCAAATCTATTATATTTTGTGCCATGAATCTATTTTGCCAAATGATGCGATGTTCTGGCCCCAAGTAACCTTGATGCCGCCTCCTCGTGGCTACTTCTGGTTTCGCAGAGAGCGTCAAGGTGGCGAAACGGGCGCACACCCCGTAAAACTGGGCTATGTACCAGAGGATTCACCTTGTGTGGGTACCGTAAAGCCCATCACATGGTTCCAGTGGGCGGTAGTCGGGATACGCTACAAGCCGCTGGGGTAGACCGGTTGATTGAGGAGACACTAATCCTCACCCAAACGTAATAAAAATGAAAAGTCCTATATGCATTTTCCATTGGGCTGGTAACCCGGTAAACTACCTATCGGCGTTGTCCAGCAGGCTAACCCCTGTAGGACGGCCCCAGGGCGCTGATATAGGTGCATGGGGGAGCAATGGCGCGTGGATCCCATGTACCACGGATGGGGTGTGTCAGGAGGAGGGAGCCAACATGGCTGGGGAGAGAGAAGGCATACAAGCCACCCAATGTCAGCTACTCACTACGAGGAGGCTGGAAGGATGGCTTGGGAAGACAGATGAAGACGGACATCTTCACAGGGCCTCAATACGAAGACCCCGATGAAGAAGAAACAGAGCAACAGGCGAGACGGCAGACCGATTCAGATGATAGGGGATATACCTTACTAATCCCCTCAAAATGGTCCTGTGAATTGTGCAATATCCAAGTCAGGTCCATAGGAGAGCTCTCAAAACACATGAGTGAAAAACACAAAGGGATCACTATTCTATTCCGCTGCAGGAAATGTGGGAAGAGTGGGAACCAACATGGCATTTCTTGCCATGCGGCAAAATGTAAAGGATATAAGACTCTGCCCCAACCAGACACTCACCCGTATGAGTGTCGGGAGTGCAAACTGAGGTTCCAGACACAAACGGCCTATCACAGCATGATAGGCACAAACACCCCAATGTGCTAACGAAACCAGACTGAAAGCGCGTGAGAGAGAAAACGAAAAGAAACGGGAAAAAAGGCGAATTCAAAACCCACAAACAGAGGGAAAGCACCATTGGAGTGTGGAGGAAACCCAACTCCTAGCAAAAACGGTCATGACTCTAGGGCCTACAGCCACTAGAGCCAGCATATGCGAACGCCTGGGTGAGGAAGGAATAAGATGACAGCAAGCCAGATTGCATCGAGGATGCGCACGAAGGCATACAAGGAGATCTATAGTGAGCTCCTAAACAAGGATCAAGGGTCCGATACATATGAAACCTCGCACACAACACCAGACAGTTGTAGTGAGAGGGCTCGAATTGCGACTGTTCGACCGTCAGAACAGTACAATCTCAATGAGCTGAAGGACACGCTGGTCAGCCAAGCATTCTCTGCTTGAAGAGCAGCAGAAAACGGGCAAAGTGAGAAGATAAAATGGTAGAGATCCTGGCTGGGATCGCAGAAAGTTGTAAAGATGACCGTGACAGAGGTACCCCAACAGTGAAACCCATCACTGTGGGGAAAATTCCTCGCCATATGAAAAGCAAAAATGCCTGCAAAGCGAACAAGAAAAAGGCTGAGGCATACAGAAGGCTGCAAACGAAATGGCAGCACAAGAAAAAAGCTGCCATTCAGGAGGTTTTAGACCTCAAAGAGGATAACAAATGCGAGATCCCTGTGGAAGAGGTAGAAAAGGTTTACAAACAGAGATTCGAACAGCAATCTAAGGCTATAAACCTTGATACGTTCCCACCTCCGGATGAGACAATGACCCCACAACAGGCTGCACAGCTATGCGAGCCAATCACCCAGAAAGAGGTGAAAGAGGCACTAACCTCAACCAAAGCGGACACAGCCTCTGGGCCAGATGGCCTAGAAGCCTGCAAGATCAAGGTGAAGTATCTGATGGTATCTGATGGTACTCTACTCAGCATACTCTTCAACACCTGGTCATCCAGGGTCCGATACCAAAAAGCCTCAAGGAGGCTAGGTCAATACTTCTCCTGAAAGGGGAAAAACGACCTACATGAGATTGGCAACTGGCGACCCTAACGATTGGCAGCATTCTGGCAAGACTCTACACCAAAATCCTGGCTAAACGCCTGACCAGGTTGATTCCACTCAACCCCATGCAAAGGGGTTTCATTCCATCGCCAGGGTGCACGGAAAATACGCTACTGCTGAAAAAGCAATACAGGTGGCAAAAAAGGCGAAAGGAACCATGGCGGTTGCGTTCCTAGACCTTTCAAAGGCCTTTGATATGGTATCACACAAGTAGGTGTACGAAGGCCTAAAACGATTCGGTGTCCCAAGCAATATGATCGATGTGGTCCGAGATCTATACAAGGACTCGGTCACCAGTTTCACGGTATCAAAAGGTAGCACTGGCCCAATTTGGATGGGGAGTGGGGTCAAACAGGGGGACCCCATGTCACCCATCCTCTTT
>JADBJO010007743.1:105000-107347 GCA_016801955.1 Conus betulinus
AAGTCGTAACAAGGTTTCCGTAGGTGAACCTGCGGAAGGATCATTACGGTTACCCAGCTGCTTACTGTGCGCAGTACAGCAGATGAGAGACGCTCATGTCACCGCGCTTGGTGGAGAGAGAGAGAGAGAGACCGAAGAGAAGGCCACGGCTCGCGCCGAACCGTGGTGAGGGGAGGTACCGTCCTCAAGGCGGCCGGCGTTTGCCTCGTGCGGTCGGCCCGCCTCCCCGAAAAGTGTGACTTTGGGGTACCTGGTCTGCCGGGATGCCGGGTCGCCTCTCGCGCCCGTCCGGTCCTCGTGGGGGGGGGCGGGCGGGAGGCGGCTGTCGGCAGGTTCGGCAGGGGAAGCAGGAGAGGCCTCAGGCGCCCCCGGGAGCTCTCGTTCCCGGACCGGCGTCCTCCTGGCGAAGGTTCAAAGAGCGCCCAGTCCTCGTGCGGGCACCCCCCCTGGGGTTTCTGTTGTCGTTACCTTTCTTCGCATGCTCTGTTGCAGAAAAAAAAAAAAAAAAGCAGCGGGGCGATTGCCGTCGGCCGGCTCCTGGGCCTCTGTGGGGCGGGGCCACGGTGAAAGCCCACTGGTTGCCAAAGGGAAGAAAAAGAAAGCGAACTGGACACACAACTTTAGGCGGTGGATCACTCGGCTCGTGCGTCGATGAAGAACGCAGCCAGCTGCGTGAACTAATGTGAATTGCAGGACACATTGAACATCGACACTTTGAACGCATATTGCGGCCAAGGGTCCGTCCTTTGGCCACGCCCGTCTGAGGGTCGGCGAAGTTCTACCCATCGTCGGAGGCTCTTTCCGGCGCCTTGAGCTCTCGAAGCGGTGGCGGCAGCAGCGCGTCCTCTCGGGCGGGCCCGTCCGGCTCCGCTCCGTGGCTCCAAGATCAGACCCCGGTCCGTGGCGCGGGGGTCCACACACCGCCGCGCGCGGCGGCCGACTTCCTATACGACGGGCCTCGCGATCCCCCCACCACCACCACCACACCGGCCTCTGCGGTCCTCGCGAGCGGAGGAGGAGGAGGAGGAGGAGGTGGTCGGGGAGCGCGGGAGAGAAGAAAGCGGTAGGAGGAGGCGACACTTTGTCCTCTGCGCGGGGGGCGAAGGACATGGCTCGGATCGGATGCCTCATGCCTTCGCGCAACCGCCCCAAGCTTCCTCCGCCCCATTTTTTTTTTTCTTCTCCTTGCCCGTCGTCGTCCCTTTCCTTTCCGACCTCAGATCGGACGAGATTACCCGCTGAATTTAAGCATATCACTAAGCGGAGGAAAAGAAACTAACAAGGATTCCCCCAGTAACGGCGAGTGAAGTGGGATCAGCCCAGCACCGAATCCCCCAGCATCTCGCTGGCGGGAACTGTGGTGTATGGGACGCCAACTGTCGTTCGCACCGGTGACCGAAGTCCTCCTCGGGGCCTCTCCCAGAGCGGGTGTCAGGCCTTTACTGGTCGCTGGTGCGTGGGCTGCGAGCGTCTCCGGAGTCGGGTTGTTTGGGAATGCAGCCCAAAGCGGGTGGTGGTAAACTCCATCTAAGGCTAAATACTGGCACGAGTCCGATAGCGGACAAGTACCGTGAGGGAAAGTTGAAAAGACTTTGAAGAGAGAGTTCAACAGTACGTGAAACCGCCTAGAGGTAAACGGGTGGATCCGCAAAGTCGGCCCGCGGTCTTCAGCTCGGAAGGCTGCGCGCCCGCGCGTCCGGGTAGGAGATCGCAAGACTCTCCCGGCGCGGGACGCGTGCCGGCCGTGTGCACTTTCCGCGGGCAGAGCGCGCCACGACGACCGTTTTCGGGGCGGTCAGAAGGCGGAGGATGGTAGGCGTGCGCCTCCGGCGCGCGCTGGTATAGCCTCGCCTGTCCCGATCCGCCCGGGGACCGAGGAGGAGCCGCCGCCGGTGTGGGCCGCCCCGCCCTCCTGGGATGTTCGACTGGCAGAGACTGGGCAACCGTGTCTGCCGACCGCTTCCCTGGACGGACCGGGGTGGGCCCGCCGGCACAGGGTCAGTGGCGAATCGGTCGGCCCTCCACCCGACCCGTCTTGAAACACGGACCAAGGAGTCTAACATGCGCGCGCGTCGTTGGGTCGTACGAAACCCGAAGGCGAAGTGAAAGCGAGGGCCGTCTTTGACGTGCTCAGGTGGGATCCCGCCGCCTCCGGCGGTGGGCGCACCACCGGCCCGTCTCAGCCGCGCTGTCGGTGAGGCGGAGCAGGAGCGTGTACGTTGGGACCCGAAAGATGGTGAACTATGCCTGAGTAGGACGAAGCCAGAGGAAACTCTGGTGGAGGTCCGCAGCGATTCTGACGTGCAAATCGATCGTCAAAAACTTGGGTATAGGGGCGAAAGACTAA
>JADBJO010007744.1:27500-30000 GCA_016801955.1 Conus betulinus
GGTAGTACGAGTGTTTTAACACTTAAACATCAACATAATCAAATAAGCAAAACGAAACCTGTTGCTTTTGCTGTAGCTGTTCGGGTCATTGTAAAAAAACAAAGAAACGAGGCAAGTAAAACTCGGTTTGGGAATCTGTTCAGCTACGAGCAAGACAGTGTCTTTTATTGACAGGAAATATCACGCAGCAATCCTTCTTCTGAAGACAGGATCATTTCCTGCCCCCCCCCCCCCCCCCCCTCCCCCAACTCCTCCACCTCCTGCCCTCCCCCTCCCCCCCCCCCCCCCCCCCCCATCCCGCCACCCCTGCTCCCTTCAGCTCTGCTCCCCTTCCTTTTTTTTTTTAAACACCCATGACAGGGCTTCTGTTGCGTGCCACTTATTTTGCAAGATTCACAGCGTTTTTTTTATCCGATGTAGCTGGGGGGAAAAGTTTCAAAATAAGCTGACTGATGGCGGAAAATGAAGCAAATCTAAAACGAAAGAGTATTTATTTTAGTTCCACCAGACCATACAGACAGCAGATTACAGGACGAAGCACAATGCATTTCGACCTCTTGGGTCTTCTTCAGCAAAAGCAACCAACGTTTAGGACAATGAAAACGAAGAACGAGCAATAACCTATCTTCTCATATTTAGCGCAAGATGGGTGTTGGATGAAAACGAGGGCTGTTGAGAAGGGGATCATGGGAATTGAGATAATGATAATGATGACAATAATCTCAAATGTGTACAGACTTTTATATCACACAAACTAGGTGGAAAAGATAGTTATGAGCCATCGTGCAAAGCCAGGGAACTACTATGGGACTGAGGACAGCTGATGAACACATAGTTGGGCACTTAGTATCCATATTCAAGGGATAGTTGAAAATATGGACGATTTTGTTTTTTACCAAGACCTGTGTTAATTAGACGTCAAGACCAAAATAATCATATTCAGAAATGTTATTCTTTTGATTATGAGACATTTTAAACAGCAAACTGCACTAAGCTGGGTATTCCACTAGACTTGAATAGGCTTGTGTCATGACAAGCGTTGACACATTTCAGAATAGGTTTATCGAGTGTGGCTGGTCATTCGAAGAGATATAAAGGAGATCAGGCACGCAATTTATTGTTATGATTTTAAATGAAGGAGATTAAACGCGCGCTACTTACAGCCTTCGTGGCCTAGTAGTTAACGTCGTGATTTCTGGCTGGGAGGTCGTGGGTTCAGTTCCCATCAGAACCATTTAATTGTGAGATTTTTATCTTTCCATCGGTTCCTACTCAGAGCTGATTAAGTCATGGGCTCAGCGGGGAAGACTGGGACCACACAGTCGAGTTTCATCCACTGAACGGATACGTCTGTGAGAGTGTTGCTCAAATTTCCTGACCAACACTGCAGGTGTCTGTATCTCTTGGGCCTGGTTTACGTCGAGATATATCATGATAGTAAGCGATAGCGTGTCGTCCCTACCATGCGGTCTCCGATCGGAATGGTTCTTCAAAACATTCATCTTCATAATCCTCATCCTCCTCGATCAGTATAAACATGTCTTGAAATATGTGATTATTCATGCCTGTTCTCAAGGTGACTTGACTTTAGATTTCCCCTACATACTCGTACTGTGGATGAGTTCATGTTGAGGTGGCTGGTACTGGCAAATTAATGGGCATTGTCGTCAGACGGATGGGTAGGATGCTGATTCATGCTGCCTCTGCCACTAAGCAATTGTTGTCGTCAGCGTGGAGCTTACTAGGTGGTGTTCTGCTGTTACTGGATCGGAACAGGCTCCCACTGTGCCCCCACAGGATAGACTCCGTTGTAGCGCAGTGTCTCCTAGGGTGGGTGTTCTCATGACAGCTTGATACAGACTATACCACCTGTGAACTGCTGGGGGCCGGGGCTGCGGCGAGTCAACCCTAAGGTGTTAACTGCTGGCAGGGGGGCCGGAATACACCTTGTTTTTTTTTTTTTCTGCGTACACAGGCTGATACTCCTGTGTACACCCCCTGTACAGACAGGTAAGGATGAATCTCATCTACCCAACAAGGGAGTGGGGGTTTGTGTGTATGACCGTTTGTTTTTAATCCCACCATTAAGGCAGCCATACTCTAACTTCTGGGAAGGTGCATGCTATGCGCAATGTGTCATCCTTACCAACGGCCAAACTGGCCTTCTCTCTTCCGAAAGTTGGATGATGGGATTTTCCGCGTGAGCAAGATGTTATGCGTGCGTTCACACACGAAACTTCGGTTTATAGTCTCATTCTGAAGGACTGTATGGAAAATGGAGTCACAACCATATGTTAACTCCGAGGGAAAAGTCCCTCCTGTACCGAAACGGCCTGGCGGAGATACGAAACCCGCAACCCCAGGATCACCAAGATTACTACAGTCCGGCGCTCTACCACTGAGCTATTCCGGCCCCAGAATGCCACTGAAGGGAAGATCTGATGAGAGTGGAAACGAAAATCAGAATAACCTACTCTCAGTGTCTAAAGGAAAGAGCTAT
>JADBJO010007744.1:62500-67500 GCA_016801955.1 Conus betulinus
GGGGGGGGGGGGGGGGGGGGGGGGGGGGAGGGGAGGGTGAACGATAGGACAGGGAGGGTGCAGGAAGAGTGTGCATGTGACAGCGGTGGCCATATATTTGCACTGACTGATTCGCCGTTCACTTTCCTTGGTTCTCTACCCGTCTGAAAAGAGTGATGACTCTTGAGGGCCAGGAAAAATCCGGGGGCTTCAGTTACATGGTCATATTTCTCCCCTGCACTCCTGTGGTACTCCTTCCCAAAGGAATAACCGTCATCACCCACTACACCCTCTTTCCAACTCCCAGCATCTGTCTACATGTCCCAGCCCTGCTGCTTTCACAATGTGGCTGCGTGCCATTCTAGCCTTTTCTCCTTACCTCTAAGCATCCGCCTCTTTTCACCATAGTTATCATCCACGACTGCCCATTCCACTCTCCAACTCGCCCATTTCCTTTTTCATTCCTAGGACAAACGCAGGTTACCACTGACCCTGTTCTTTCAGCAGTGGAACAGTGCTAGTTCTGCGCAGTCCAAACCCTGTCTTGGCTACGTTTGATACGATTTGTGGGCTTGGATTTCTCGTTGCTGATGATGATTTTCAGAGAAGTGAACTCTTCTAATTGATCAACACTTGCTAGTTTCTGTCCGTGGTGAAGTGAGGGTGGTGGTGTGGATGGCTATCAGCTTGGTCTCCTCAGTGCTGATGTCCACGCCCTAGTGTACTCCTGTTTCCATTCAGTCTTCCAGCGTGCTTGGTGAGTGCTTGTTCACAGTCTGCCAGGCCATCGATATCATCCGTAAATCGAAGGTTCTCAGTGGCACTTCCTCCATGGGAGATGAAAGACAACCCTGACGAACTCCGACTGCCATCCTCCAATAGCACCCTGAGCAAGCAGTGCGCTGGTCGCTTTAGAATACAGTTCCTGGGTGGTCTAGATCCATTGCTTAGGAATACGCCGGTAATATGATCATAGCCATTTTTACCCAGAAAAGGTGTATGCACGAGGCTTTTGTCAGGAACGCAGCAGAGGAGGTGGGGAGAGGGAGGGGAAGGAGACCGGGGTGGACAAGGGAGTGGGGATGGTGCAGGAAGCGCGTGCATGTAATGGGGGTGAGCATGTTTACACGTACCAGTCCGTCGTTATCTTTCTTCGGTTCGCTTCCTGTGTGAGGAGAAAAGAAAAAAAAAAGAGTTATGAGCCTCAGGGGGGCTGGGGGAAAATTGAACTTAAATTACGTGGTCACATCTCCGGTCCCTTCTCTCCCCGGAACAAACGTCATCATCCAGTATCCCCTGCCCCCCCCCCCACTGCCAGCATCTTTCTTCTTGTGGCCAGGTTACTATTTTCACAGCGCTGCTGCTCACACTCCAGCCTACACTCCGAAAACACTGCCCCCTACCCCCCCCCCCCCCCCCCCCCCCCCCCCCCCCCCCCCCCCCCCCCCCCCTTCCCCCTTCTGCAGCTCTAGTCCCCATTTAACCCATTTTAAATATTATTCAGAGCCATGCAGTTTGTTTGCTATAGACCCTGGCGTCCGTGCTGCCTGACACTTCTTTCTTAAATCTGACTGTTCTTCATCTGTCTCTGTGTCCTCCTCCCTTCCACCCCCCCCAGCCCCCTCCTCTCTCTCTCTCTCTCTCTCTCTCTTCTCTCTCTCTCTCTCTCTGATTTCCAGCTCTGTTTGTATGAGCAGACCAGACCTCCCCACTCTTCTTTTCTTCATCGCGTTCTCAGGCTGACTGCATTCACTGGAGTGTTTTTTTCCCCCCCCCTTTTTTGTCGTTTATTTTTCGTGGGGTTTATTGTGTGTGTGTGTGTGTGTGTGTGTGTGTGTTGTGTGTGTTTTGTTGTTGTTGTTGTGGTTGTTGTTTCATGCCAGATGTTTGGAACGTCTGCAGCAGACATTTTTGTTGAAAATTTCCCACCCTGTCTTGTATCAACTAAGCATAAGCTTTATTTTATTTCCTATTTTGTTTTGTGTGTTTCTAGGACAAACGCAGGTTACCACTGACCCTGTTCTTTCAGCAGTGAACAGTGTTAGTTCTGCGCAGTCCAAACCCTGTCTTGGCTACGTTTGATACGATTTGTGGGCTTGGATTTCTCGTTGCTGATGATGATTTTCAGAGAAGTGAACTCTTTTAATTTATCAACACTTGCTAGTTTCTGTCCGTGGTGAAGTGAAAATGTCCCACCCTGTCTTGTATCAAAACTAAGCATAAGCTATATTTTATTTCCTATTTTGTTTTGTGTGTTTCTTGGTGTTTTGCCTTGTTTTTCTTGTCAGTTCTGCAGTATTGTGAGTCCTTTTTTTTTTTTTCAGTGTTTGTTTTTCTTTGTATTTTGCCCTATCATCCCTTCCGACCCCTTTCTTCAAAAAATCTGGAAGATTGTTTTAGCACGGTCAATGGATCGCGTTATTGGACCATATTCATGTTGTTTCCTTCTCTTATCTGATGTCAGTATATCGTCATATGATTCTACGGTTCGATGCACTTGTTCATGGGTAATGTGATCAGCATACGTGATGTTTAGTTTCACGTGGGAAGAAAACTTTTTCTGTAGTTTGGCCTCGCTAGATCCACTGTGAGGATTCATTTCTCACAAGCACGTAGAAGAAGAAGAGAAAAAAAAGAGACTTTCTATAGCGTCTATCTCTACAAAGAAAAAAAAAGTGTTGGCCACAAGGAACAATACCCATTTTAATACGCACAAATCACACAGGAGAGAGAGAGAGAGAGAGAGAGAGAGAGAGAGAGAGAGAGAGAGAGAGAGAGAGAGAGAGAGAGAGAGAGAGAGGAGGGGGGTGGCAGCAATAGGTGAACATTTTAATCGTACACAAGCAAACGCATGCAAGTGACAGGCAGCACTCTCGCAACTTCCACATGGCACGTACCAGTGCACGCAGAAGCCTGCTCTGATTTTTGATTGAGATACCTTTCTTCTTCTGTACAGGTCTGGACAGTACTTATACTCCCGGTAGGATTGCTGATTGATTGGATCCCTCCTTGCCAATGATGGGTCCCATCATTAAACGTTTTAACTATTAAATGTCTCACGCTTCTGTCCACGAACAGATACATCGGCATTGGTGGTGATATTGTGGCTGGCTATCAGCTTGGTCTTCACAGCGCTGACTTCTGTGTGATTCCTTCTAATGTTCTAACCAGACTTTGAGCAAGCTTGGCGAGTTATTCACAGCTTTGCAAGACCATTGATGTCATCCACAAATGGAAAGTTCGTGATGGATCGTCCTTCATGGGAGACAGAAGGTAACCCTGACAAACTCCAACTGAAACACAGAAACCCAAGTCTGTCCGAGTATCCCCTGAGCTAGCAATGGTTTTGTCACTTTAGAGAACATTCGCTGAATGGCCTTTGTAAGCTCTTTCTCAATGCTGAATTTCTTGTGGCTTATAGCGCCTCCTCCTACGTGACTGTTCAAACGCCTTCCTGAAGTACTTGACTTTGAGGTAGAACTCTATGTTGTGCCGTGGATCATTTTGCACAGGGTCTACACGTTGAGTCTGCTTAGTCCTACTTCTGCCTTTGTGGAAACAGCCTGTTATTCAGCAATAGGGGCAACTGCTTGCAGCTTTATTCTAACAAGCTTAAATGAAAAATTACTGTGCCGCCGAAAGAAAGAGACAAACAAACTACTCTACTCGCTTTATTCCAATCAGAATGACTTTGGACGTTACCTGACTGGCAATACAGATGAAAAGGAAAAAAAGTACAATAGTTCTGTCAATAATGGAGATTTCCTTTCTTGGGAAGAATGACGGATTAGTGATCGTATTCGTGGTACAAGCTACTTAACGGTTTCCCGGATTATTTGTTTGTTAATTAGTTTTTTTTGTAGACGGCAGGATGTTAACAATATTGTGATGCTTAGCAAAAAGTGAACTGGAACATGGCAACAAAAGCATGCTCTTCACATGTGTGATGTTGGCCTGGTAGGGAGTACTAAAGCAAGCATTTCTCCAATGTCCAAGAGCAACGACTGCACGCTGCTGACATGGGTTATCAATAAAACATGCCTTGTGTCCTGGAAGGGAGCACTCGGGTGTTGTTCCGTTCTGAGATAGACAGAGGAGAAGAGATGGAGTGGGTATGGGGAGGGATGAAAAGCTGGAACATGGAGCAGGGAATGCAATCAGTCTGCTGTGAGTCTGCTGCTGGCACAATCGCCTTTTCAGTGACACCATCATGGAGTGGGGTGGGGGGACTAAGAAGCTGGAACATGGAGCAGGAAATGCAATCAGTCTGCTCTGAGTCTGGCATCACAATCACCTTTTCACTGACACCATTCACAACAGTGGGCCTGAATGACGAGTGGAGGGAACATTTCCAGTTGTCCAGCAGATTTAGTTGGTCCTGGATAATCAGTCAGATTTGGATCTCTAGCCCTGCTCTCTCTCTCTCTCTCTCTCTCTCTCTCTCTCTCTCTCTCTCTCTCTCTCTCTCTCTGAATGGAGAGAGTGTCAAGGGAGAAAAAAAAAAACCTTCATCATCGCTGCATTGGCCCTCCTAGGCAGAAGTTCACTCTTCCCATGATGTCAGTAAGACTCAGTACATCTTTGTTGTATAGAGACACATCTCTTTGAGTCTCTCTGTCTTCACATTCCAGTTTTCTCTCAACGTATTTGTGCCTAAGCGATATCAAAATCAGTTAAAAACAACAACACATAATCTCATTGAAAGAAGACGGCATACACTTGAAAAAAAAAAAGACAGAAGAACACACTGAAGATAGTGAGAGGTAGTGCGGGGTCGTCTCTCCTGCGTAGCCTGAAGGCAAGCTATGCAAGTCTTGTCGACCATAATCATGTCTTTCTATGGTTATGTTGGGTCATAGCAATACATATTTGGAAAGTGCGTGAAGAGAGCAGTAGAGAATGGGATGAATGAGAAGGGGGTGGAGGGGGTAGAGAGGGGGATTGAGGGGATTCATCCACTACCCTGGGGCATGTTGACAATGTGATTACGGTCAACTCTACTGGGATAAAAAAAAAAAAAA
>JADBJO010007744.1:82500-87500 GCA_016801955.1 Conus betulinus
ATTTTCTCTCGCTCCACTCTCCACCTCAATCTCTGTAGCTTCTCTGTCTCTTTGGTCTGCCGCCGTCTCTGTCTCTCTTCTCTCTGTCTCTGTCCTCTCCTCTCTCTGTCCTCTCTCCCTCTCTCTCTCCCCTCCTCTCTCTCTCGGCTCTCTCTCATCTCTCGGTCGCTGTTCGTGCAGGCTGCGTCTGTTGGTTGCGCGTCTGTGTGTGTGTGTGTGTGTGTGTGTTGTGTGTGTGGTGTGTGTTGGGGGGGGGGTGGGATAACCAGATCGAGAATCAAATTGCCAGAAACCGTCATACAGGGTGTGTCTGATGAGATCAGGAAGTGCGAGACATAACGCCATTTAAGCGGATAATTCTTACAAGACAACTTAATCGTAGACAGCGCGAATGATGCTCCCTCTTGGGTAATAGTAACAGACGTAATCTATTGGAGTAATTTGCTTAATTAGACAGTTTCCGTACTCACCTTCCCTCGATTTTTTTGCCCCGCAAGACTCGACCAGTAAGAGGGGTTAATATGTAGGTCCGACATGTGGTAAGTGTCGATCAAGACACCCCCCTTCACCACATTTTCTCTTGTGTGTGTTGTGTGTGTGTGTGTGTTGTGTGTTGTGTGTCTGTGTGTGTGTGCGGTGTGTGTGTGGTGTGTGAACATATTGCATATATAATGTATGCATATGTCACACCACACACCACACACACACACACACACACACACACACACCACCCACACACACGCACGCACGCACGCACGCAGTCACACGTGCGCCTTCTCATATAGAATTAACACACCACCACACACACACACACACACACACACACACACACACACACACACACACACACCACACAGGTGTAGCGTGGCCTCGCACTAGCCTCTCTCATCTTCTCTCTCTTCCCTCTCTCTCCCTCATCACAGATCTCTCCCTTCTCCTCTCTCTCTCTCTCCTCTCTCTCTCTCGCTCTCTCTCTGCCTCTGTGTGTGTGTGTGTGTGTGGTGGTGTGTGTTTGTGTGTGTGTGTAATTATATGAGGAAGGCGCACGTGTGACTGCGTGCGTGCGTGCGTGCGTGCGTGTGTGTGTGTGTGGTGTGTGTGTGTGTGTGTGGGTGTGTGTGTGTGTGTGTTGTGTGTGTGTGTGTTTGTGCGCGCGTCCCTATTTGTATACATGTGTGTATGCTTGTGTACGCGTGTGTGTTGCGCATGTGTGGGCATTGTGTGTGTGTGTGTGGTTGGTGTGTGTGTGTTGTGTGTGTGTGTGGTGTGTGTGTGTGTGTGTGTGTGGTTGGGTGACGTGTGTGGAGCAAGAGAGGGAGAGAGGCAGAGAGGAGAGAGAGAGAGAGGAGAGACGGGGGGGTGGGGGGGGGGGGGGGGGGGGTGTGGGAGATGTGTGTATGTGTGTGTGGTGTTGTGTGTGTGTGTGTGGTGTGTGTGTGTGTGTGTGTGTTGACAATTACATACATAGCGTACATTCTATATATATATATATATATAAACCCTGTGCACTGTGTCCTAATGTGTGTGTGTGTGTGTGTGTTGTGTGTGTGTGTGTGTGTGTGTGTGTGTGTGTGTATTTGTGCGTGCGCGGTGTGTGTTGTGTGTTGGTGTGGTGTGTGTGTGTGGTTGTGTGTGTGTGTGTGTGTGTGTGGTATGTATGTCTTTATGTCTGGTGTGTCTGGTGCGCGGGCGCGTTGCGTGAGTGCGTGCGTGCATGTTTGTGGTGGCCAGGTCTCCGTTATCTGTATTGCTTACGTGTCGGAGGGGAAGGTTGCAATTCTGATACATTATCGGAGGATCGAATTTGACCGGAATCAAATTAGCAGCCAGTCAAACAATCATCGCCCACCACCCTCAACAACCCTCTCCTCACCCCTGTCCCTCTCAGGGCGTTAAATCGACATCCCTCCAACAACACCTGGAATCATTGCCTCGTTGTCAAAACCAACTCTCCCCTCCCCCTTTCTCCACGCCATTTCCTCCCCGTACAAATGCCAGATATCGCTCGGCCCTCTTTTCTTACCCATGGGCAGAAATGTTACCCGGGCAAATTTGACTGTCTCGTCGAGGACTCTTTGCTATCATGCCACGTACACAGAATGTGCTCCTCTCTCTCGCGGGTCTCCCTGCTCATAACGCCTCTCTCTCTCTCTCTCGCTCTGTTTGCTAGTCTGTATGTCTGTCTGTCTCTCTCTCTCTCTCTCTCTCTCTCTCTCTCTCTCTCGCTCTCTAAACAACAGTTCGTACTGGTCTCTCTCTATCATCTATCTCTCTGCTCTTATCTGTCGCTCTCTATCTCGCTCTATCTCTCGCTCGTCCTACAAACGTTACTGTTCGGTTTTCTCTAGTCTGATGACTCTCATATCTCTCTCATCATCCCTCTATCTCCTCTCGATCTCTATACCTCTCTTCTCGCTCTCTCTCTCCATCTACTCTATCTATCTCTCTCTACAAGATGTAGACAAGTACAGATCTACCACCTTCCGTGTCTTGTTTTGTGTTTGTGTACTGTATTTTAATGAACAGTTATCTGATAGATTGTCAACAAGGATTGATTTGCGCCTCCTTCCGGTATTGAGCTGGAGGTTGTGGAGGGCTTGTGTTGGAGTTGGAGGGGCTTTTTTGTTTTTTTTTTTTTTTTTTGTTTGTTGTACTTTTTTTTTTCATTTTTTGCATTTAGTCAGTAGTAACGGCATCAGTTTGATGAATATGTTAGGTTCGAAACAGCGATCTATATCCGTGGGTTGGTTGTGTGGTGCTTGCCTTGTGTTTGGTTTATTTGTTTGTTTTTTTCGGACGTATGTTCAGCGGCCAGACGTTTCTGGTGTAGTCAGGATCTGTGGGACAGATCGTGGAGACAGCAGCTTGGGGTTAGACGAAAGCCCCGCACCCACCCCCCCGGCCCCCCCAACCCCCCCCAACCCCCCACCACACCCACAACCCCCCCCTCCCCCCCCACCCCAACACAAAAAAACCCAACAACAAAAAACAACCCACCAAACCCACCCCCACCCCCCACCCCAAAAAAACAGACAAACACAACAAACCACCACCCCCAAACAAAACCAAAAACCAACCCACCACAACACCCCCACACAACACACCCAAAACCCCCCCACCCCCCCCACACCCCCCCACCAAATCCCCCCCCACCCCCCCCCCACCCCCCCACAACCCCCACCCCAACCCCACCCCAACACCCCCAAAAACCCGTCCCCCCCCCCCCCCCCAACAAAAACCACCCCCCCCTCGCGCCGCTCTCTGTGAGGAGATAGGTAAGTTGAATACTTTAAATCTCTCCTTCTCTCCTCTCTCTCTCTCTTCTACCCCCTCTCTCTCTCTTCTCTCTCTCTCTCGTTTCTCTGTTCACACACACACACCCACACCACCACAAACACACACACAACCACAACACACACACACGAATTAGCCCGCGACCGACGAAAGGAAACATCTGAGAAATACTGTAACATATCCGTTGATCGTGTGGGGACGTAATTCAAGAACGAAAACACTACATGAATTTTGTTTGGTTGTTTGTTTGTTTGCTGTTGTGGTTTGCCTTTTGTATGTTGTTGTTGTTGTTGTTGTTTTCTGATGAAAATGGAAAGAATTACAAGAATTATACAAAGTGAAGCAATAGCTGCGAGAAAAGCCACCCTGCGTCAAATTTTCGTTTCGAATGATTTGAGTACTGTATTTCATTTTGCTGCAGAAGAGAGGAAGAGTAGAGATCATTCTTAAAGTAGGAAACTCTCCTGAGGGACAGCAGATACGAGCGATCTGGATGTTTGGCAGGGGGCGGGGCGCTGTCATCCTCTTACGACAGGCCACCAACGCCCACCACACCCCCAGGTATTCAGATTGCATCAAAGAATTACAAGTTTATCGGGATGACGTTTTTGACTCTACAGACCCGATCGTCCCGACGCCCCCCCCCCCCGATTCGCCCAAGTATCCCACGCATTTTAGTGGCGATCCACCCCCCCCCACCCTATTGCGTATCCCCTCCCCCCGACCGTAACCGCTGATCACGCGAGCCTGTAAGCACCAACTGATAAATTTTTAAGAGAGCGGTGTTTTTAATTTCAGCAGCTTATTCCTCACCCGATGGGCGTGCGGGGGTCAATGTGTGGGGACCCATTAAAATGTAGAGGGTCTTTAGCGGCGAACTGCGCACACCTCTAAATCACGCAGATAACTGCCCTGAATTTGCCCATACATGAGAATTCTCTGCTGGACAACGGCTAGGTAAGATTTGTTGACAAACTCTTCAAGATCTTTCGTGAGCATCAGCTCCCATCCTTCATAAGATATATATTATATATATATATTATATATATATATACTATATATATATGTATTATTGGGAGTGACGGGTCATGGACAGATTTCCCAGGAAAGTCACGGTTACGTACATAGAGCCTATAAGTTTATTGAAAAAAATTCAATTTAAAAGCATGAAACCAGGAGCTCTTAGCAAAAGGGGTGGTGTTAACAGGCATTAGCACCTGCATGTTTCAGTTCAAGCACTGTGTTCTACTGTGGACAGAAAACACAGACCTTACTCTCTCCACCCTAGTTGCTATTGGTTTTACTTGTCGTCCAAAGGTAGTGTTCGTTCTTCTTTTGTGAGGCTGAACAAAACATCTTCTTGGCAAGTTTCAGAGAGAAGTGGGATTTCGAAAATGTACCTATATGAGTACGTAGATCTGCGGGGGCTACAATGCCTGGAATGTATGCTAGTGAATACTTGGACTATGGTTCTGTCAAGCGCGTGACGTTTATGGAGAAGACATGCACAAGGGCAATGAAAAAGTAGAGCAAGGCTATCTTTATATTGGACATTTATTAATTTTTTTCTTTTGTCATGCCTGAGTTATACTGAGGAATGCAAGGACACTGGAAAAATAGAAGCAACACACACACACACACACAAGCAGAGAGAGCGAGAGAGAGAGAGATGAGAGGAGAGAGAGGTTTCTTTTTTTCCTTTTTTT
>JADBJO010007744.1:105000-107312 GCA_016801955.1 Conus betulinus
AATGTCAAGTCGCCCAAGAGGCAACCCACCGGAGGAGACACTGCACTGCTGCCGAGTCACTTCGGTGGTGCTTCAGTGGCGCGCCTGTTCGGATCCAACATACGCAGGACAACCACCTGCTTAAGCCCCCCTACTGAGGGCAATAATTGCTTAGTCGCGGAGCTGGCTGGGTGAAACTGTCCCTCTGGAGGGCGCCACCACGTCCGTCCAACGACAGTTCCCATGAGTTTGCCACTACCGGTGACTCCCGACAGGAATCAAAACCGAGGCCACGGACATGCAGAAGCAAGCCAAACTGAGGTCGCCACGGAAACAGAGTTTGAAAAGAGACAGAATTTGAGACTTTTTCTTCTTTCCTTTTTTTTTTTTTTTTTTCATACGGCGATCGACGAGCACACGACTGATTGATGATGACGGACAGTGTATCTTCCATTCCGGTCTAAGAACTAGATGACAGAGCTGTGCACCGACCCCCCTACCTTCGTTAGGGTCTCACAACCAGGCCTTGAGAGATGCAGGACACCGCTGCCAGTGGTTGATGAACAACACCTTTTCCAGAGGGGAGCACATCCATTAATCTAAAAAAAAACAAACAAACAAACAAACAAAAAAACGATAATACAAACAACAACAACAAAAGGGCAGGTCGGCGACAGTGAAGGAGAAGACGCGGGATGGGGGGAGGCAAAAAAAGAAGGAAGAACAAGGCGTGGCGGGGGTGGGCGAGGGAGAGGCGTCTAAAGGCGCGTGCGACCACGCGCGACGCAGCAGCCGCAGGCGGAGCGGCGCAGGCGGCGGCGGGGCCCGCCGCCGCCGACAAACGGCCGCCGCGAGCAGAAGTCGCGAGGGCCGTCGGAGGAGGAGGAGCGAAGACGACGACGGCGGGGGCGGAGGAAGGAGAGGAAAGAGAAGAATGAGACGAGATAACAAGAGCAAGGAGGGGAATCAAAACGAGGGAGAGGAGGAGGGGAGGAGGGGAGGCGATAAAGAAGAAGAAGAGAAAGGGAGAAGAAGAACAGACGCCGGAGCGGAGGAGGAAGAAGAAGCACGCAGGGAGGAGGCGATCGGAGGAGGAGGAGGACGGCAGAGCGAGCGAGGGACGAAGCAGACGAAGAACAGGAGAGAGGAGTACAGCAGAAGAAGAGGTATAGGGGCGGAGCGAGGAGGGGGAAGGAGAAGAAATCAGAGAGAAAGAGGAGTAGGAGTAGGGGGAGGGCTGCGTATAGAGACGGATGACAGACCGTCTAGGACACCTATCATACCATCCGCCTAACTACATCCTCTCCCGTCCCCACCTCTATTTCCGATCTCCCGTTGCACCGGTTGCAAGCTTGAAAGTAATATCAAGGCCTGTTGATCGATTGTGGATGCTGTGTTGTTCCCCCTTGCATAATCGCCTGCCGGAGAAAGACGGACATGCTATCTGCCGTCCCAGACATTCCTTGTGTTCTTTACGCATTGTTTCTTCACTTTCGTTAGTCCTCATTCATCTTCTTTCTTTTGTTTTTCTCTGTCATTACGCTGCTGTTCTGGTAAAGATTTTTTTCGCTTTCTTTTTCATTTGTTTGGTGGCTTCTTATGCTTACTTATGTTAGTATTATTCCGTTTCTGTCTTCTAAGAATCCTTCTTTCAAGATGAGTCGTTTCGTCTTAAATGGGGAGTGGATCTTTGTTCTTTAGGAGGGATTTGTTTAGTCTTCTTTCGGTTCGTTCTTGCTGTTCCGGGCGGTTTGTTTTTTTTAATCCGTTTTTTTGGTTTTTTTTGTGGTTTAATTTTATTTTATTTCCTCCTGACGAGGTGGCATGTAACCGACCAAGGTGTAGGTGTATGACGGCTGGGGGAATGATGCATATATGTTGTGTCTCTCTTTCTTTTTTTGTTTTTTTTTTTAATGAGAACAGCTTTGGTTGGTGGTGGGGCGGCGGTTCTCGAGAGCGCTAGATGAGCTCGAGCTCTACATCTGGTAGCGAGCGCTCGAGCCGAGCGGCCGGGGGGTGGCGAATATTGAAGGGCGGGATCCAGGCAGGCGGCGGGCGGTCGTGCGGGAAATTCAGGGGGGCGTGGGCAGGATGCATGGCGTGCGCCGGTCGGGGGCAAGGGCACACCGTGCGGGGGAGGGCAGGGAGTTGTTGCTTAGGGCGGGCGAGCTTTACGGTTAGAGGGTATGGCGGGGGGGTGGTGAGGTCGGTTGGCAGTGGGGTTCGGGACTTCCCTTCATCTCCTGTTTCATTTGCCTTCAGTTCCTTCGTTTTCTGTGTTTTTTGTCTTCCTTCGTGCTTCACCCCCCCCCCCCCCCCCACCCACCCATCCT
>JADBJO010007745.1:0-17500 GCA_016801955.1 Conus betulinus
TCTCTGCCACAGATACTCCCGTAACCCCTATACATGCCGTATCGGGAAGTAAACAACGAGTAAATCCGACCTGGAGAGGCGATGGGAAACCGCGTAGGAGTTTCGGCTTGGATAACTATAAGCGACATCAAAAAGGAACATGTACAGCCGATATACCAGGCTTTCCGTCAACATCCTCCATGGGCAGGCACGAAAAATGTGCTGCTGGGGGAAATCCAAGAGACTCCGTGGAGGAGGAAACATAATCCTATTCGCAAGCGCCCGAACGTACAGACACTCAGACACAGTCTCAGCCCCCCCCCTTTGCGAAGCTGAAATGGAAGACCAACCAAGACTAGTTTACGACTGCAGAGGAAGGGTATTCCCTAGGGCTAACACAGGAGAGGAAGCAAACTCATGAATGAAAAGTTGGGCTTTTAGTCTCCAAGAACTCAGCAGCGATGATGTGAGGTGGATGCCTACACTATGTCCTGCCAGATTATGACCATATGCATGTATAAAAGGGGAAAAAAAAAACCTTATAAAATGTTAACCAGCCATCTCACACCATCCTTTGTTGGTGTGACCAGATTGAAGATTTCCTACACTCAGCTTGAAACGGTCATCAAGCAAGGTTGACAGGAAAGAACACCCCCCTCGTTCAGGGTGTCTAGAACGATGAGGCTGTGATTTTTTTTTATAGCTTAAGAACGGACTGGCTGAATTCCTGCGGGCCCCTCACTGCAACACGTGCCTCGTATAACAGGCGGGGACGACAACTCTGCTCAAACTTGCCAGAGGCATAATGAACTTTGATCCTTGATAACGCTCAGGTGACCACAGAGCGTCTCTTATAACGGAAGATGGAAGAACGCGTCCCACACGCAGGTTCACGCCAGACATGCTATATTTCCCTGTGAAGAACTGGACGTCGATAGGAAATGAAATTAAGGCATGTCCAGGAGACGCAATCTTAGCAATATGACAATGACCTTGTTATTATGAAACTTTAAAAGTGGCTGTCCCAACAGTAACGAAAGTGTGAAAACCAACTCTGTCTCCAATCTCAGTCTTGACAAACAAAAGATTCTTGTTATCGTCTGAATAATAACCAATCCTAACTCTTGAACTACAAGCAACAAAATCTCTGCAAATACTGGACAAATAGTAAAGAAGCATTAAAATAACACAAGAATAAGGATAAGGCAGAGAAGAGAAAGAGGACAAAAGACGCACCCAACGCGATACACAGGCGCGGACTGTGGTCAAATAGCCCACTGGACGAAAATGGAATGCGAACATTGTGAGCAGGCATATTGACAACAATACTAGACAATAGAGTCACGATGCAACGCATGATAAGATTCAAAAAACAGAAGGGCAAAGTGATATGCAAACTCACTCTTCCCCCCCTCCCAAAAAAAGAGAAATGGTTCAGCCGTCTGCACGTCGAAAGCGGTTGACTGAATATATGCCTGCTGAATCTTAACAAGAAACAAAGACAAAACAAAAGTGAATCTAAGGGTTTCAGATCTGCTGTCAGATACATTACGCTGAAATAGGATATTTGCAGTAACTCCCAATAATATTTTCCTAGCGATACGAAGGAAGGAATAAGGACGAAGAAGAAGCAGAAAAAGAAGAAGAAAGCCAAGAAGCACAAGAGACAGAAAGAAGAAGAAGAAGAACAACAACATCAACAACCACAACAACAGCAACGAAAAATACAACAAACAACATGACGAACAAAAATACATAGACAGAGGAACATGAGAAGAGAGCGCCCTCTTATCCCAACAAATGCTCGATACACAACACAAATGAGAACCCTAAGGCGAGCTTTTCGACAAGAACTGCCGTATTACAGACCATACATTTGATCGTGAAATGTAACTCCTATCTGTGCTGATCTTCGCCTTATTGCCCTCTTGCACGGCCGCAAAACAAATTATGTATTAGAGCTGAGCAGCCATCAGTCTTTGGAGTCTGACGCTCAAACAAAACAGCATATTTCCTGCCTACTGTCCAGACTAAAACTAAACCTGTGTGTGACATACAAATAGTGTTGAACAGTCATGCTTGCCGACGATTGTCGCTAATACTCTGACGTATTCGACTACTGAGTAAGAACCACAACGTTTCCTGAAGAATGCGGTCAGAACTATTGTCACTTCAAACTAGCAGTGTTGCCACAGGTTTTATCAAGCTTCATTAGAGGACGGCACTAATCTCGCCTCATTTAAGTTGTTAATTATTTTTTTACCATAGTAACTTCCGCTTATTTTAGCTAAACCTTGTCAAACGGTTAAGTGGACTATGAAATGCTTCAGGGAGATCTCTAGAGACCTTGACAGGTCCACTAAATCTTCCACATACCCTGAACGATATTTGTGGGGGTGGGGGGGTGCGTTGCGACCCAATATCGGAAAAAAAGCAATATAAAAAACTTTGGAAAAATATTACACAATCGCAAGCGCTAAGCTACCCTGAGCACTTGGATTGCGGTTTGGCCCAGTTTATGTATCAGGCCGTTTAAACAATACTACAGAAAACATGACATACAACTCATAATCATTAAATAGATGGATGAAATCGCATCCACTGAAGATCCCTACAGCAATCCTAAAAAACCATAAGAATTAGACAACCAGAAAAAGACAATTTCATGGGCAGAACACAAAAATATGAACACTCTGACAAGGAATGGGCCTTATCTATACATCATAATATTTCAGAGACTATATTCCTACCACTTCTTCACGGAGTAAGTATCAGAAAGTCGTCTTCAATTTGCATTAAACAACTCTGTACTATATCGTTACCCCTTAGCGCATTTCCCTTGCCACTGCTTATATGTAGAATTCGGAAGAGACAATAGTGCTCCGGGATCCACTATTGGCGGTCCTTCTTTTCTCTGTCGGACAGTTACCAGAATGGCATGCCCCCGATTCGATCTTCGGCTTTGGGTTTTTAAAGAAAAGTTTAGAATCATATTTGTTACTGTTGTTGATCAAGTATTCCTCAATCGTCTTCAATTCTGGTGCTCTCAATGCATCTATCATGTACTTTTATTCTATGACTGATTCAATTGTCTCTATGGGTATCCTGGTATCCTTCCCTCTCTCAGTCGACGCTTTAATAACTGTGGCTTTTAGAGACTATCCTTTAATGTTTACACATTTATTTCTTGTGTATTCGTTGTGCGGACGCATCCATAGGCTTTGAACTTCCCACATCGGGCTTAGATTCCCGCGTACCGTCGTCCCCTTCACGTAAAAATGTATAATCATAGCGTCTTAAAGAGGCTTTCAAAGACTGTACGCCCTGTTAGTACTTGACACGTCATTGTCTGAGCGTCCTAAGGCCGATTCCGCCCACGAATTGTTCAGCAATGTCAGAATCTACTCACGTTGGTCAAGACTGCATTTTAAAGAGGACCTTTTTCCACTCATCTCTGCTGCTATTTCCAACCGTGTTTAAGAGAGTTCGTGCATGCCAAACGTCCATGCTCCAAATGGGATATGAAATCCTGAAACATGTTAGGCCTCAGATGCCCAGACTTGTTTGGGCCGCGTCAGAAGCCGATTAAAGTCTTGTCGGCCTTTGATAATTTGATGGTGTTTGTAGCCAGAGTCCATGTCCGCATCTGTAGGATGCTCTCGCTTGCTAGGCTGCTTAGCGAGAGTGTTGTTGCAAGAACCAAGTCTATGATTATCGGCACAGATTCTGTTGACAGGTATAGTCATCCCCAACGAGGTGTCTTTCATTACGTGGCGAATCTGCAGAAAGTACAAGTGACGAGATTTACCTTCGGCTATCTGGCTTAGATGTGTTAACTCCTATAGTCTAGCCCGCAAGAAGGGAAGGTTAAGGCAGGCTGTAAAACCCCACAAGATAAACCAAACACGAATGTCCAACCTGCAGAGCGATGGGACTCTGCACCAGAATTACCGTGACCCACTACCACATAGACAGCCGCACTGAAAAAGAAAAAGAAAAATGTAACAGATTCTGAATGAAGAGATTGAGTCGCATGTACTAGGGATAAACAATAGATGATGCCGGCAGTCATCGATACTCCAGCGCACAATGGGGGAACCAATGGGAAGTGCAACTACTAGGGGCTGAAAGTTAAAAGCGCATTTCTCGTATACAGAACATTATCGCGTTCTCGTCACCGGAGGAACCGCGAAACGTAGAGAACACTTAGCAGGAGCCGATTATGGGCAAATACTGCTATAGTTTTCGACCCTCTAGACGGCACAGACATAATACGACATTGTCCAGCCATATTAATCGTACCGGCCTACTGCGAAGTAGAGGCGCAGGACCATTTATGAACTTCTAGACGTAAAGAGAACGAGAACTGATTACCTGCTACTGAAGTTTTTTTTTTTTTTTGAAAAAGAAGCACAAACTAATTCACATGGCATGAGCCGGTCTTAGCCGAACACGAAACCCATGGCCACACTGTTCTGCGGATGCCCTACCCTATTATTCAGCAGGCGTGCTAACGTTCTGTGTGAGCGAAATATTTCAACATCCACGACAGCTGAAGACATGTAGGTTTCAGTTGTCCTCGCCCTACACTTCCCCCGCGTGGAGACGCGAGCGCCTTACCACCAGGTCTTTAGACAGGGACTAATAAAGCAAGAGCGACCCAGCACTGATGACCCAGAGTGCAGAACTCTATGTGCTAGCCTCAAACGACCGCTCCATTGCAAACCAAGACTGACAACAGAGCATCGCTCAGCCTCCAAACGCGTCATCAACTAAGACTGAGGATGAAGAGATCCGTCTTCGCTAAATTCAGGATGGCTTGGATCTTGCCCTGGTTGATGGCGTAAGAAAGAAAGAAGTCATAAAGGATTTATTTTTGCACTTCAAATCTTAATTAACTGAAGTACGTCATTTGGGCGACACTCTTTATAAGATTTTAAGACTATTACGTAACCCCCGTGGACCCTGTTGCATCTCTACATCCATGTATCATTAGCTCAAGTTATATTTGAAAAGACTGCTACAGGTGGTGTTTTCGTAATCTTTTTTGGTATAACTATTTTCGCGGTGCGCCTTGCATTTCGCCCGCCTAAAGCACGAGTCACGGTCCTATCGAAATAAACTTCTGATAATCGTTATTTTAACATTGTGAGCCCTCCCCATCAAAAACAATGACATATGACAGAACATTGACCATGGTATCCCCCATCATCCCCTTATCTTTCGTTTAGCAGTGTAAAATGATGATTTCCGGGCGTACTTACTTAAGATCTGTTTCCTACGCCCACTAAAATTTTGACATGACTCCTGCGGCAGGGATTGTGATCATGAACCTAGGACACACTAATCCATGACATACATTAAGTTCAGTGGACGTGCTAGTTGAGGCTTTTTGTGCAATTCCCTTCACTCTGTAGAATTACCGGCAAATCAACAGGCTCTGACCATTGAGTGTGAGGCGAAAAAGATGCGATACAGACAAAGAGGACACAAACAGCACACCATCAATATCACAAACACACACAACACACATACAATACATATCAAGATGTCGTAGCCGTTTACGGGGCGAAAATTCAGCGAGAAACAGTACAAAACCTTTGGTACGGGTTGGTAGTGGCGACATCAATAATATACACAACAAGTGGAGAAAGCGAGTGAGATTTTATTAAACTAGGAAAAATAAAATCGCAACATAGGTTTCAATATGAAAGCATAGGGCATGCAATCCACAGTATCCTGTAAGCACACTAAAATAACTTTTTAAACCTGAGTGTGAGTCTAGAAGAGGAGACGCTTCAGATGTTGCACATCGAAAAGACTCATGCGACTTAGAAAATTCAACTAAGTAAGTAGACAAAGTGACAAACGCAGGTTTACTGTATAGATGTTGTGGTGTCTGCTGGGTCTCAAGTGAGGTCAGCCTACTCCATCTTTACACAAAGGTGCCAAGCTGATGGTACTTACTTTAAGTGTGGCCACGCCGCTAGCAGTGTCACAAACAGCTCACATGGAAAGACGTTTATTCGCTCATGTACAAGTTCCTTGGAGAAATGGGAGTGGTTGGCCAGAGTATACTTGCCGTTTATTATGCTAGGAATGATAGTACATGCCCATGAGCGCGGCCCCAATGCCCGTCAGATCAATAGTTTTTTTTAAACAGGACTGAGCTGTAAGAACGGTTTCTAGTTATAGCGCCTGCGTTTGTTTGTCCCAACACATTCCATCTAATTACAATGTTGAATTTCCGATCATGCCTCGGAAAGAAACACCACCCCCCCCCCCCCCCCTCCCCCCCCGCGCACGAACACCCATACACACCGAGGCAAACCCGGGCACACGTGCGCTTGTGCGGCCTCGTGCGTTCCGTGTGGGTGTGTGTGTGTATGTGTGTGTGTGTGGTGTGGGGGAATGAATATCGTGTATGTGTGTGTGGTGGACTTTGGTGTGTGTGTGTGTGTGTTTGTGTGTGTCGTGTGTGGTGTGTGTGTACGTGTGGGTGTTTGTGTATGTGCGTGCCGTGCCATGCAGCGCGTCCTCCCGCCCTCTCTCTCTCTCTCCCTCCTCCCTCCCTCTCTCTCTCGTCTCTCTCTCTCATCTCTCTCCTCTCTCCTCTCTCTCTCTCTCCTTATGTGTGTGTGTTTGTGTTGGTTGGTGGGTGTGTTTGTGTGGTGTGTGTGTGGGTTGTGGGTGATGATGATGTGTGTGTTGTGTGGGTATGTGGTTTGGGTACCTGAGGGCGGTGGCGATGTTAGACGGCGCGCGCGCAATCGCGTGATAGGATAGGATTGGTGTGGGTGTGTGTGTGGGTGTGTGTGTGTTGTGTGTGTGGGGGGTGTTTGTTGGTTGTGTGTGTGTGTGTCTAGCGCATGTGTGAAATTTTCGGTTTATGTCTGTGAAAAAGGTCTTCTGTGCAGCAGTTTGTCGAAATGATTTACGTGCTTGTGTATTGTGTGTGTGTGTGTGTGTGCGGGTGTAGTGTTAGTTTGTGTGTGTGTGTGTGTGCTGTGTAGTGTGTATGATGATGAAGTGTGGGTGTGGGGGTTGTCTGCGCGCATGTGTGAAGGGCGGGTTGATGGTCGTGTTATCGGGGTACATGTTAAAAAAACCCAACATGAGAAAAAGGAAAAAAAAAGTCATAATAGGGACTATGGCGGGGGAAATGCATGTGTCAGACTACTACTTAACGTCGTGTGTGTTTGGAAAAAAAAAAAAGAAAAAAAGAAGAACCAGGAGAAAAGTGATAGTGTGTGTTTGGTGTGTGTAGGTAGGTGTGGTGTTGGTGCTGTTTTTGTGTGTGAGGTGCGTGTGTGTGTTGCGTGCGGTAAAAAATGAAACGTTGCGGCGTGTGTTGTGGTGTGTTGGTGTGTATGTGTGAGTCAGTGGTTGTGTGTGTGTGTGTGGGTAAAGATGTATAACAAAAATCACACTGTGGATTGATGTTTGTATGTTAAAATAGTTGTGTGTGTGTTATTAACCAAGTGGTGAAATAAAAAAATAAAATAATAAAAAAAGGGGGAAAGAAGGGGAAAAAAAGGGGGAAGGGGGGGTGTTGATGATAAAAAAAAAGGGGTGTGTTTCGTACAGGGGGGGGGGGGCAAGGTGGGGAAAAAAAATGCACTGAAGAGGGGGGGGAAAAAAAAACGAGGAACCTGGTGTAGCGATTCTAAAAAAAAAATAATAGTAGTGATGTAGACTGGTGGCGTGAAAAAGGATAGAAAGAAGAAAAAACGAACTTGAGTTTGTGTTGATGTGTGTTGTGTGTGTGTGTGTGTGAGTGTCCGGGTTTGGGAACTGAACTCTGTCGGCGTTCCTCTGCGATAACATGGAGGAGGCGTGCTGTGCGGATGAGAATAGCAGTAAAAAAAAAAAAAAAAAAAAAAAAAAAAAAAAAAGGGAGGGGATAAAAACAAAAAAGATGTATGATTTCATAAAGGTATATGGGGGGCGAAAAAAAATTTTAAATAAAAGTCGATGTGTAGTGCTCGTCGCGTGTTGTTATAAAAAAAATTGTGTGGTCGTGTGTGTGTGTGTGTTTGATTGAAATGGAAAAAATGTTGTGTGTTTGTGCGTTTTAGTTAAATAAAATGGGACCCTCATTCTAAAACACAAAATAAGAAAAATGTTTCGAGATGCGGTGGGGGGCTGGGCTTAAACATCATTGGGGAAAAACTGAATCGAAGGCCGTAGGGGGGGGACGCGGCTTCTAGTTTTTAATGGGTAAATAAAAAGGGTGGTATAGTGGCTACATGAGTAAGTGTCGGGGATCTAGAGATCAGTCAGAATACTCGGGGTTCTGTTGGGACTAGTTGAACGGGGCGTTTCCATAGTCTAAGCGGACGGGGGTCCGTCGCTTGTATTGTAGGCTAAGCTCATGAAGGAATTTTCTTACCTTCTCCCACGAGCACAAAACGAAGCTCACGAATCCGCCAGCCGGATACGTAAGGTTGTAAAAGTATTAACAAAGGACAGGCACACAGAGCATTCACGTATTCGTGGGGTTTCACGAGAGTAGGGGGCGTAGCAAAACGGTGCAAGGAACCTGGGGGTAGCGGCGCTGGAATAAAATCTAAAAGGCAAGAGGCGTGCTATCACAGCACTGTGGGTCCCGAACATTCGACACGAAGCGGGTCCTATACAAAGGGCAAATCATTACCAAAGAGAAAGTAGCGGAGGACCGTTTTGACCTAGTTGTGTGATGGCCTTCCCTTCATGGCAGGACAACTAATAATAACAAAAACGAAACGCAGACGAATAAAAAGGAGAGAAGTTCGGATCTAACATTAATACAACTTACTGTCCTTACATATATCTAAGATCGTGCAACTTATGCGGTCCTGGCGTGAGCAAACAATAAAAAACACAAAGAGGGACTGAATATGGACCCTACAGAATGTGGAAGATCCCAGGGGTGATTGTACGTCTGAGGCCAGTGATGCTATATGGATGCGGATGACTACGACGCTGTTTTTGCGGAGTTATGGAATGTGAACTCGAATCATGAAAGAATGGGGGCTGATAATGGAATTGGGTGACAAGGAACAATATGTACTCTGGGGGTCGTGTTTAGCTATCGTCGGCTATGCAGTCGGGTTGTGATGAAACCGAGCGGTTTTTTTTGTTGTGTGTGTTTTGGTTGTGTGTTTGTTTTATTTTTCTTTAAGACAAAGAACCCGTCTTTAGCAAGCAGTAGTGATACTATTTGCGTGGACTTTGTTTGTGAGGCAGTCAGTTTTGGTCATGGGACGTCGCGGGAAGGGCGAGAGGGAGAGGTAGTAAGAAGTGGCGGCAGTATATCTCTGGGACACCAACACTCTCTGATTTAAATCTCTTTTGGGTTTGCATCCCGTGTATTTAGGAGAGCATTGCATGGTTGGGCACCGGGGTCACTCACTCCTGTTCGCGTGCTTAAGCATAATCTGGTCTGGGTTTAGGACAGTTAAGGTTCATCTTCGAAAACAGCAGAAGTATATGGCTGCAAGTGAGGGTAACATTATTAATGTTTCAAGTAGTGGATCAGCATACGGGGAACATTATTCGAAAAAATGGCAAAGGGGGGGGGGTGGGAAACAACCGAGTGGGGCGTTCCTCCAAGGTCAAAAAAAAAGTCTCCTCTCTCAATCTCTCCCTCTCTTTGTTCATGATTAAACACCCACGCTTTGTCGTCTGCTTCATCTCACAGCAGTAAACAGAATGTAGTGTCTCATCCCATTAAAGTCCGACATCTGTCCTAAACAAACCTTTGGGTTTATACAATTTTTTTTTTAAATGTCTGGAACAGCTGTGTTCAGAATCGATGTCCGAATCGTCGGGAAGCTTCGTAAGTACATAATCACACACCACACACACATCTTACACAACCCACACACACACACACAACTACACACACACTACGAGGCACAGACACGCATCTTTAAAAAAAAAAAATTGAGGAGCACGCACGTGAAAGGGAAGCACAGCCATCCGACCTATAGCGGGAAAACGGCGGGTAACTGAAAAAAAAGATGGCGCAAAAAAAGCTGAAAAACAAGGATAAAAATAAAAAAAAAAAAAAAAAAAGCCAAAAGAACTGAGGGCGTGGAGGGCTCAACCGGAACGCGCGCAACACGAACACATCCGATCACAACACTAACTAACCTCGTTTATAAAGGACACACACACACACACACCCACACACACCACACACTACACGCACGCAACGCACGCCACAGAAAGCACGCACCGCACGCACACGCACGCCACAATCACAGCACACACGAATACCAGACACCACATCTGTGTCTCCCCACACCCCCACCTACAACAACACCCGCTACTTAACGGACAACCGGACGAACATAACTAACAGGTAAAGGTAAAAGTGTGTTGATCCGGCTTAACACAAAAACTAAAGGCAACACCAGCGTGGGTCGGGTACGTGTGTCAGCGGGACCGGCGTCGCGACAAGTGAAGCCTCCTAGCCGAGAGTTCGTAGTTGCACAAATCTGATTGTTCTGGTAATTGAAGAGAATAATGGATTTCATAGGTACTTGGCTGAACTTGTGTCCACCTCAACGAACGCGAGCGTTCACGATCCGCTGTAATTAGCGACTGATACTGTCTCGCAGTCTAACAACCGCGTGGAACGTTTAACGTCATGCACAGCAATAAAAGTAAGGATGGATCAAAATAGATGATATGGTTATTTACTTTCGGTACTAAAATCGGGCCTACGTTCTACCACGACTGCCATCGAGTGCTTTCATTAATGCCCACGCTTAGCATTTAAACTAAGCGACTTGTGGCTCCATGTCATCACCAAGCTTCACTTGCTTTTAATTAGGATTGCAAAATGATTATCTGGAACGAATTTAACTATCACTATCGCGCAGAGAATTCGCGAGTGGCTGGCCAGGTTTGCGGGGCGTGGAGAGCGAAAGGCGAGGAGAGGAGCTAAAAAAAACGGGTGACGGATAAACAAATTCAGATATTGCCAGGCACTTCCTTCAATACTCTTCATTCTGAGATCGGGAGGGACAGCACTCCTGGGTGGGGCCAGCACTCATGGCCACGGGATTGTAATTGCACCGATGTCATGGGACGTCACAGTTTTTGCAAGCAGTCAGGAACGTCTACAACTGGACGGTCACCATTCTTTGCTTTGGGCTATGCCAATCGCACAGGACGTTCACAACTTTTGGTCGACCATTTCCTTCTCTCGTTCAGCATGCCCACAAGTCCAAAAATGACGGCGGCTGTAGCGATCCATCACCTTTTCCTCGCCTCGTTTTACCGCTAAATTGTGCTATTAAAAAAACACTCCCGCTCGGCCTCTTGCTGAATTCGGAGAGAGTTTTCCTAGGCATCTGCTCCTATGAGACGCATCTCCTGGTATTCGACGGCCTTATTCCTAAACTTAGATTGGCTTCATTTGACGCTTTTAATGTAGTCCTGTACTGGATTAATTCCTAGTCTATAATTTGGTTATATCCTGGGTTAGTTCTCTCTCCTTTTTCAGGTGGGATAGAACATGCAAATCGGGTTACATGGATGGAGCTGCGGTGAGGCAGCACATTGAGCTAGAGTGCAGACATCGATCTTCCAGAGCAAGGAAAACCCTTTTGAGACCATCAAGAGAGTAACATGAGACCCGGGTATTATATATTCTCTTATGCATTTGAGAAGATTAAAAGATCGTGAATGGAATCGTTGTGCCATATAAAAGCAAACTCATCTCTAAGACTGAGAAGCATGAAAATGGCATCGCTTAAGTTGTTACTGTTACTGTTTTCAACGACAGGCTTAGTACCCCCGAAACACCAAGGACATATTCGCCACAATGTCACAGCAGATACGCACTCTGACCACTCAACATTACAAAGCATTCCACTCTTCTCTGAGTATGTGGTATCAACGCATTCGCATTTTCTCTCCTCATCATACCGTGAAGAAGAAAGCGATAATTTTTACTCTAGTTATCATACGCCCTCGAAAAAAAAAATTCAAAATGCAGAACAAAGACAGTGGCAAATAGGGAAGCAAACCAGTGCTGATTTATCCTGTGTTGAATTGCTACAAACACTGCTCCTTACTTTTCCAGGTTTCTACAACCTACACCTATTATTTCACCCATACCACAGGTCTGTCTGTCTCTGTTACACCATAGAATGGCTTCTAGAGAATGGCTGGTCTCTCAGAATGGCTGTCTACAGAATGGGTTCTTCCCAGATGGCTTCTACAGAATGGCTTCTACAGAAATAGCTTCTTCAGACATGGCTCTTTGCTTTCCGGATAGGCAGCAGGTAATGGAGACGCCTTGGTCGTCTGGAAACAGGCCATTCAGGACTTGGCTGCTGAATCGTTCTCCAGTGGACATTGACTGTTTTTTCCAAAGTGGATTCTTCTCCTGTCGCTCTCTCCGCTTGGGTTTTTGACTTAAGTCGTCTTTTCCTCTGTTCAACAGAAAAATCTCTCGGCAGTTAGTATCGTACTCGTCTGAACTTCAGTAGACCTGCAGCCCTTAATCCTCCATGCTGCTATCTTCCCTTTTCCTGCCCCTCTGGCTGTCGTATATGCTATTTTCCCCAACGTGTACTTTATATAGGCATTTCCAGAAAAGATCCATAAGGCTATGTTAACTTGCAGCAATGTATACTCATTAAAGGCACAACAACTCTCGCGTCCTCTTCTGTTCAGTCAGTCTGTCTGTCTGTCTGTCTGGCTCTCTGTCTCCTCTCTCCTCCTCTCTCTCTCTCACACACCACAACACCCCACACACCCAAAACACACACACGACACACACACACACACACACACCACAGACACAACACACGGACACACACACCACACAACACACGACACCACACACACACACACCCACAAACACACACACCGACAATGCATCTCAATAAAAGCGCAGCACGCTCGTCTCGTTCGTCCTCTCCTCTCTCTCCTCTGCTCGCTCTCCTGCGTCTCTCCTCTATCGCTCCGCTCTCCGGCTCTCATCTCAACACCCACACACAAAGCACACCACCCTCATCACACCACCACAAAAAATCAAAAACTCAAAAAAACCACTCACCCATGACACCCACCCTACACACACACCACACAACAACTGCACACCAACACACACACGACCACACAAAAATACAACACCAAACCATTGCACCATTAAAAAGCCAGCATCTCAAAAAAAAAAATCATCTCTCTCTCAAATCTCTCTCTCTCTCTCTCTCTCTCTCCTCTCTCTCTCTCTCTCTCTCACCCACCACACCCACCCACACACACACACACACCACACACACGACACACCCCACATACACCCAATGGTGTGTGGACATCCACAGAGCTAATACAAAAATAGCCGCTCTCCTGACAGTGGTGATCAGCTCAACAATTTTCCACTACCGGTCCGACAGAAACGGGGGACTCAATTCTTCCCAACGTGATGTTTTCCTGTGCCTCGCTATGTCCTTGCTTTGTGTAGGACTTATGTCCCTTCGCCAAAGGGACATAATAAATGGTGCGCCGAGGTCTGAGTGGATAATTTGCTCCCTTGCTCCCTTGATTATATATGATTAATGTCGATTGGTTGTCATCAAGATTGTATGAAACGCAGTGCATCATGATGTCACAACGTATGAGGTTTCTTGATTGCTGCAGTAAGACGTATGTCGTGTATTAGTGTTTCGCCATTGTCGTTCTATTGCATTGTATTGTACGTGTTTATGATATCGTGTATGTTATATGGTATATAGTCTCATTCTGTGCTGTTTGTGTTGTGCGGGTGTATGGTAAATCTTAACACCCACGACGCGTTTCGACCTCTTAGCGTTGAGAACCGCCCATCTTGCGCCGAATTGGACCGGAGAAGTGATTGCACTTTCTTCATTTTCGTGCGTTTTCGCGAGTAGTTGTTTATCGTGCCTACAGAAAATCCAAGAGGTCGAAAAACGCGTCGTTTTCTGTCTTTGTGATTCGTTTTTCAGTTCGAGACACCGATGGCCAGACACGGATTTAATTAATATTTTTTTTTTTTTTTTTTTTTTTGTTTAAAGATTTGGTTTAGATTTGGCCGCCTGCAGTCGCACCTCCTTGCAGCTAATTTATATGAGTGTTGGAGAGGCGGAAGTTGAAAAAGTTGAGAGCTTCTTGTTTTGAACGTGTGGCTGTCAGCTCTCCTTAAGATGTTTTCTCCCTACTACCTTCCCCCGTCGTCCCCCCCCCACCCACCACCCCCACCCCCGACCCCCACCCCTTCTTACCTTTGAATATGGGACGCGAGCGATGTGTAAAGCTGTAAGTGCTGCGTTTCAAAGATATACTGAGTAGTGTATACTGGTTTACGAAAACAATGTGTGTAAACCTGTGTATCACTCGTGGTGTGGTTTGTGTGTCACACTGTCAAATGGTGCGTGTGACCTGAAGGCCATAGTGTGAACCAAACCGTGCCTGTTTGAACAGATCTGCTGAAACTCTGGACTTGAACACTGTGTATCAGGGCACAACCACACAATTCACAGTGTGGCTTGCTTCATAACGTTCTTCATTGGTTCTTGGGCGATCCTGCGTGCGTTGCTTCAGGATGATTACAAGGCTGGTCAAGTATTATTTGGACCAGGTGGAGACGTTATCAGTAGGAATTTTCGTCTTGGTTCGTTGTGGCCACTAAGACAGGGCTGCGTGTCGCTGGCAGGGGTGTAACTGGCAGTGTGTTTGGGCGTGCACGTGTGGTTCATAGATTAGGATGGTCTCACTGCTTGAAGTTACGCTGCTGACTGGAGTGGTCAGAGATGGGGAAGTGTTAAGGGTGTGTTTTTGTGTGTGTGTGTGTGTCGGTGCTGCGGGGTGCGTGCGTGCGTGTGTGTGTAGTGTGTGTGGTGTGTGTTGATAGTGTGGGTGTGTGTGTGTGCTTTGTGTGTGTGTGTGTTTGTGGTTTCGATGGCGGTGCGATTGCGCATAGGTAGTTGTTGTGTGTGGGTGGTGTGTGGTGTGTAGTTGTGTGTGTGTGGATGTGAAAGGGAGGACAAGGGGGGGAACGGGGAACAAAAAAAACGGGGGGCACATGGGAGGAGGGGGCGGCGGAACGTACGGGGCAAAAAGAAGACTGGGGGGGGGGAAGATAGAAAGAAGAGAACGAAAAACAGTGCCACCAGAAGAAAAACCAAAAGCGGGGGGGGGAAAAAAAAAAAAAATCGAGGGCAAGGAACGGGCGGGGGGGAAAAGAAAAACACAAAAAAAACGCAAGAGGCAGGGAGAGGGGGAGCGGGGGGGGGGGGGGGGGGGGGAAACCAAAAAGCAGCAGGAGAAGGGGCGAGAGGAGAGGGGGGGGAAAAGGGGGGGGGCGGGAGAGGGGGGGGGGCGCCAGGCCGGGGGAAAAAAAAAGGGGAGAGGGGAAAAAGGCGGGGGGGGGGGGGGGGAAGGGGGGAAAAGGGGAAAAAAAAGGGGGGGGGGGGAAGGGTGAGCGGGGGGGGAAGCGGGGGGGGGGGAAGGGGGGGCACAGGGCGGCTGAGAGAAAAAACAACAAGGGCAAAGGACCAGCCGGGGGGAAAAAAAAAAGGGAAACGGGAGAAAAAGGAAAGGGCAAGAGATAGAGCCACGCGCGAAAAAGGATGCGTAGAGAGCAAAAAGGGGAGGACCCGAACCGAAAGAAAAAGAGTGGGAAGGGATAAAAATAAACGGAGAATAACTACATCTCTCTTCGGGGGGGGCTCTCCTCCAATCTCTCTCTCCTCTCCTCTCCTCTCCTCTCTCACTCTTCTCTTCCTCTCTCAGCTCTCTCTGTCTTTTTTCCCTTTCTTTCTTTTCCCTCGTCTCGTGAGCCTTTCCGATCTCTCTCTCTCTCTCTCTCCTCTCGCTCCTTCTCTCTCTCTCTTCTCTCTCTTCTCCTCTCTCATCCTCTCGCTCATCCGTACCATACATGTTGTATGTGCGTTGCCGTGCCTTCGTTCGTGATGTCTGTTGGCGTGCGTGCGTGCGTGCTTGTGTGTGTGTGTGTGTGTTGTGTTTGTGTGGTGTGGGTGTGTGTGTGGTGTGTTGTCATCTGCCTTTGGTGTATGGGTGTTGCTCCATGTATATTGTGGTGTGTGTGCGTGTGTTGTTTTTGTGTGGTGTGTGTGTGGTGTGTGAGTGTTGTTTCGCGCGCGTGCGTGCTTGTGTGTGACGTAAATTAGACGTCAACTTAAAAAATGACATAGGTAACTACATGACGAAAATAATAATTTAGACGAGAAGAGAGAGCGAGAACTAGGCCTAACGGCCGAGGCTGAGTGTCCAGCCTATTTTATTTTGTTTTAATCGTCGTTTTCTCCGTAGTGATACTATGTGGAGAGGCTGACTTTCAAGTCAGTAGTGCGTCGATGTTCACTGTGTATGTGCGATGCTTCTGATGGACGGTACCAGCGAAAGTATGTACCAGGAAGTTTATTTGTTATAAAATTGTTTGTGAATGCTGTGTCGCCTAGAGTGACTTACA
Source organism: Conus betulinus (assembly GCA_016801955.1). Classification (NCBI taxonomy): domain Eukaryota; kingdom Metazoa; phylum Mollusca; class Gastropoda; order Neogastropoda; family Conidae; genus Conus; species Conus betulinus. The sequence continues at coordinate 16,436 of JADBJO010007745.1, forward strand.
ACTCCTGCAAGAATATTTCTGTGCTCTAAATAATTGTACCACCTCATGTGTGTCGGTGGCTGAGTTTATTGATGTGAACATTGTGTAGTATTAATACACGGAGAGGCTAATTGATTTTTGCTTTAGATCAACAACACGTCGAATCGAAGTTTTATTGTGTTCAATGGAACGTTGCTGAAATCGTGTTCGCCGGGGATTCAATGGTTTACTGTGCCTTGTGAATCTGCAGTTCTTCTTCTAAGGATTGCTGTGCTTTGTGAATCTGCGGTTCTTCTGCTATGGATTAATGTGCTTTGGTGAATGTGAATCTGCGGATCTTTCTTCTGATAGTTCGACGTAACTATTGTGCTTGCTGTGTGGAGAACCTTTTTCTTCGTTCTTCTTCATCGCTTGTGTTTATGAATAGCCGTGCTTATTGTGTGGGCGAGATCTGTGAGTGATATCAAGATATGTACGATACACTGATATATGATAATTGAAGTTCCTATGTATTGATAGCTTGATCTATATGCTATGTAGTAACATAGTTTGATTTGTACCAATTCACATGAATGTATATTTGATGGTTCAGGCAGCATAATTATAAAGAAAAAAAATTTAACTCGTGTGTTGCCTGGCTATCCATGTGCGTATGGTGTGCCCCCACGTCCCAAATAACGGCGATTGTTGTGGTAATTTCCTCCAAACATCATTCCCAGATCAATAATCGCCTGTGACGTTGTGCTTGAGGCGGGGTGGGGGTGGGGGTGGGGGGTGGGGGGGGGAGCAAGAGGAGGGAAGGTGTGGGAGGAGATGGAGAAGAAGAGGACTTGGGTGAGGAGATGGGAGCAGAGCCAAACTTTGTACCCCCACCCCCCGACCCCCTGACCCAGCCCCCACCCCACCCCCACCCCCCCGGCTCAGCCCCCGCACATGACGTGTTGATATTTGAACACCGCTCCTCCCATTCCCAGCAGAAGTCTGATATTAGCTGCGTTGTGGTGGCCGACCTTTGCAGGTTATCTGAGAAGCTGAGCGTTTCTCCGATAGTTTGGTGACGGTGAGGAAATTGCTTCAGGTGAATCA